>JAPZDX010000002.1:21846510-21856775 GCA_029783625.1 Naso annulatus | reverse complement strand
CCTATGGAAATCAATTTAGGTCTAAATGGCAATGAGGTTAGCACAGTACTGATCGGATCCTTTGATTCCCCCCCCACACACACGCTACCCTTCCTGTTTCTGCTGCCCTGGAGTATTGTATGTGAGCAAATGCAGATAAAGGACAAGGAGTAGGCAGGAGGACGAGGGTCACTTGAATGTCACTTGAGAGCAAACTAGCAAATAAGGTCTTCTATTTATTTTTTTTTACAGCACTACTCCTCGTCATTTACAAATTGTCATAAAAGTTGATTTAGGTGTTTTAAAACGTGGTCTCTAGAAGTCTAGCAGAGGTGAGACCTTTCTTGGATATGATCGACATGATTAATGTTGTTATGTAGAATACCACACTGTACATTTCCTCTCAGTATAATAACCTTTTTGAAATGAGGAATTTGTTCATGCACAATCTGTTTCGTGACACACAAAGTAACGTTTCGACGCCATGTGCGCCTTCATCAGAGTCAGACTCAGAGTCACTCTGATAAAGGCGCTCAAGGCATCGAAACGTTAGTCGTGATAAAATTGTGCTGCCTTGATCCACGTGCTCCAGTGTGCTTAGACATCTTCTGAGGCTTCCTCTTGAGTTTTGCATGTCCTACTTTGAGAGCACCGGACAGGCCTCTAGTCCTATGTATGGCAGCTGAAGTGCAGAAAAACTCCTTCTTTTAACACAAAATCCACTATTTGGTTTCGTTAGAAAAACCAACAGCCATTTTCTTATTTGTCATCTTCGTCAAATGTGCAAGCCCAGTTTGTGCAAAGGGAAAGGTTACCACTGCAACACTTTAACATGTGCAGGTCAGAAGATACAGAGAAAAAAAAGCATTTAAAGAGGAAAAAACTGCTCAACAATCATGTCATACTTTTGAGAGAACACCAGATACCCAAGGGCACCGTCCACTGAATAGTAATTGAAGTGCTCCTGAGGGCTCAGTGCAAGGATACGTCCATTAGCAGAAAACAATAAGGAAGTAAGGTCAACAAAATACAAATGACTGTGTTTTTCTGCTACTGGCTGCACTGTGCATGGACTCCCACATAATAGGAGCCAAACTGTAGGAATCAGACCCTCTACTGCAAAAACAAATTAACCTCAGCACCTGACAAATGAACTCAAAGCCTTTCATCTCACTCTCCTCTCTCCAGACCACAGATTTATTTGAAATGATTGAAAAGATGCAGGTAAGATGATGCATTGATCTTCGTTTTTTTTTTTTGTCGCTGTTGTCTGGGCTTGCTAAGCTGTACTCACCAAGCAACTAACCAGTCAGTGTGTCTCTTCCTAATCCTGCAGCACTTGGGCCCTCTCCTCTGCCACAATATGTCTGCACACTCTGTACATGAGGATATTGAGTCTGGTGGTAATAGAGGAGGCCTGTCAGACCGTTATATGTGTGTCTCAGCGTCTCTGTTAACATTCTGCCGGCTGACAGCACTGTAAGCTCATTATCTCACCTCCAAAAACGGCCTCCTGGTTTCTGAAGCCCTGTGAAGGATATTTATTTTAATCACACGTTCCCACACTCTACTGGCGTCAAGAGTTTGATAAGCTTATCAAAACTCATAATGTTTTAATGCTTGTTTGTTGGCATTTAGTGTATTATTGTTGAGTACACATCATTTTTAAAAAAATTAATTGCAGTAGCTTTCAGTGGTTACGGCATCTTGCATGTCTGCAGTGTGTGTTTGCATAACTAAATACTTTAAAAAGAAAAATCCTCTTCAGCATGGGGTTTGATGCAGAACTGTGTGTTTTCCACAACATGATATATGAAGTGATTTGTCTGTCCTGGCCCGCTAACCAAGCCCTGATTTAGTATCACCGTGTCTCTTTCTCTGCATCATTCCCACAAGATCTCTTTTCCACACTTACACACACACCACACACACATACACACACATACACACACATACCTCAAGTCCAATGGGAGTTTCAGTGTCACTTAGCTCAGCATCTTTTTAATCCCTGGGTTCTCATTACAACATATCTTCTGTGTCCTAACAGACTTTTCAGTCACTCGCCTGCTCTTTAGCATCCCTTAATTGTTTTTCGGTTTCCGCTCTCCGTCTTTTTTTAAATGGATCTCTTTCTGTATCTTTGCATCTGTTTCTCTCTGACTTTGCTTTGTCGCCTGTTGCACATCTCTCAGGAAAACTGTGTTGTTATGTCAGGAGGTTGATCATTTTTCTCACAGTTTGTGTTATTATAGTAATTTAGAACACGATTATTACACTGTCTTGTGTAGATTTCTTTGTACAACCAATCACAGAAAAGTGTTTCAGTGTAGCTATTTGTGTTTTCATCTTTTGCAGAAGCAGCTGCTGTGTTGCTGACTGAGTGTGAAGTGAACCCTTTTCTCTCTCTGCTTCTCTTATCTCCCCCTCTCCTCTTGTAGGGCAACAGGATGGATGAGCAGCGGTGCACCTTTCCTCCCCCACTCAAGGTGCGCCTCTCCATGCAGGGACACAGTATTTTTCACGTGGCGCAGCCATTGTCTCTCAATGGCTCCACCATATCTTGCTCTGCCAGACAGGCTGATTACTTCAGCGCACTGTAATATTCATAATGCAGTGCAATGCTCTCAAGCCTTGCCATTAGTTTTACCAGCAGAGTTTGTTTGGATTCAAAATCTCTGATGCTTCTCTCTGCAGGCAGTAATGTGACATATTAGTGACAAAGAATTTAGCAGGAAATGATCCTGATGTAATGCAGTGTTTTAAACCATCAATGTGCCAAATGATGGAAATACTTTGATCAAGCAAGGCATTGATTCTTTTGTAGTTTCCAGACTGATTATCATTGCATAACAGTTATGCAATTACTCTGAAACAGTTTCTCTTGGGATTACAGAGTTGGACAGCGTGGTTATTTTTATTCTTTGATTAGGGGAACAAAGCTTTTTTTTTTTCTCTATTTTTGCAGACTGAAGAGGACTACATTCCTTACCCAAGTGTCCATGAGGTAGGATGATGATGATGCACTGCAGTAGATTTTTCATTATTACTGTTTGTGTTATAATATCAATTTCATTTTGTCCCAAATAACTTCTCAGTCCTTATTGCTTTGCATCTTTGGGCAGGTGTTGGGCAGAAAAAGCCCCTTTCCTCTCATCCTCCTGCCACAGTTTGGGGGCTACTGGATTGAAGGGACGAACCACGAACTGAGTGACACAGTGGAAACAGAGCAGCTGCAGCCTCTGTCCCCGAACACTCGAACCAAGCTGGAATGTAACACAACAGCTACAATCTACCGGAAACACTTCCTGGGCAAGGTGAGAAACTCTGTGCAACACAGAGATGGATAAATTTATCCATCTCTGTGTTTGACAATGTATCTGTTTTATACTTTTTTAATTTTTAATGTAATTTGTGGCAATGTAAGTAAGCTTTAAACATGAACTTTTAGTTGTATCAATTCACAAGGACTAAGAATAAAACACAAAGATAAACAAACATACAATGACATAGTTCAAGGTGAGGCCAAAATTCAAATGCACATTCATTTTTTAACACACGATAATGTCTTAACTCTCCCTCTAAACTTAAAAGTCATTTTCTCCATTGTTTGTTTTTTTCTGAGTTGTTTTTAATAGTTTGAATTATTTCTTTTCGGTGTTGATGCAAGGACATTATTTCTAAAAAAAATTAATTTATTTATTGTTTAAATTTATTATTGAAGGACCATCCCAGTGTTACTACGTGTCATTGTCCTTTGTCAACATTGGTCACATAGATTACATAAACCCCACCCATTTTTTCAAAATAACTTTATCTATGAGATATCGTGTTTGTTTACATTTTGTCCACATCCAACAGAGGTTACAGAAAGCACCCGGAAACGTGTGACAACATTACTTTAAACAAACTTCCTTGACAAAATACTTCCTTACGCTAATATTTTAGCTAGGAAGGCAGCACTTGTAAGGAGCTATTTTTTTCAGGCGTAATAACTTCTGTGTCAACTCCCAGCTCCCCTCTCTATCACTCTGCAATTTTTGACCAAATAAACGCAGACATTCTTTTTAGAAGGATGAATTGCCTATATATAGCAACTTTCACGTGTCCCACAGTGTTTCTATGCCTTGTTTCAACATGAATGGCAGTGAATGGGGTTTAAAATGCAGTCTGAGATCTACTAAAATATACACGTGCTCGAAATTAAATAACATTTGTAGAAAATAGGGGCGTTCTCTGCTAATGGTGAGACATCAAAAAATAGACTAGTGCGGTCTTTGAGAAGTTTAAAAGCAGAAAGAAAATTAAGTCTTTAAAAACATTTTGTAATGGTTTGAGAAATGCAAATAAATATGATGATAGGGACATCAAATAATCCTGTAAATTCAGCAATAAAGTAAGTTCTTCCCTTTTAAAAGATGCATTCTGTTTAGAGTGATGTCACTGCAGTCATATGATGAGGTCCGTCTTTATAACGTCTTCCTTCCTCCTCGGATGAGCCTCATTGCTCTCCCTGAATATTTCACAATCACTTTCACGTCTTGCTCATTATAGTAATGAAATGAATAAGCAATAAGCTAATCCCAGTCGAGTAAATGGCTCACAGCGACCAGCCTCGCTGCTTGGCACCTCATAAACTGTCGCTAATGAAGATACATTCGACTTTGCCACCTGTTCTTACACATGCATACCATGGACAAAGCTGATCTTCCTGTCGCTGAACAGCAACAAAGGAAGTAAAGATACTCAGAAGGAAAATATGTGGGTGACTGGAGCACATGCACATGTCTCATGCACTCTGTTTATGACAGTTACTAATGGCTGCATCCGCTCATTGTGCCCTCAGGAACACTTTAATTACTATTCAGTGGACAGCGCCCTCGGACATCTGGTGTTCTCTCTAAAGTACGACGTGATTGGTGACCAGGAACATCTCCGTCTCATGCTCAGGTAATGCTCATTATGCATACACGGTGCTGCACAGTGTTGCTTAATTTACAGAGAAAACTGAATCTTTTAAATCTGTGTTCTGCTCATCTGCAGCTCAAGCAATGAACATACAGGCTTTAATAAAATGCAGCCACTGTCATGATCAACAGGAAACGAATACACCTCATTTTGTTAAAAAAAATGCACACTGTTGACTAGATAAACACACCCTCCCAGCATGGGTGCTATTGTAAGAGTCATAAAGCTAGAGAAAGTGTTAACAGTGCTGTTGTTCCCACAGCAGAGTAACAGATGGAGTATTTAGGCCAGCGAGTGGGTGAGGATAGAGAGAGAGAGAGAGAGCGAGAGAGAGGCGAGGGTGGGGAGGTTTTGATGATGGTCCATACCGGATCATCTCTTTCCATCTGATAGGTTCTGAGAAATGTTGCATCACAGCTTTGAAAGCCCACTGATTGCTTTATGACAGGAACAAGCTGAAAACCCACCATGATGTGATTCCCATCTCCTGTCTGACAGAGTTTCCCAACGTGGTCCAGATGGCAAAGGTGAGAAGAGTTGTTTCTATTGTGCAGAGATTGATCTGAGTTTAACAGAGTGTAACCACCTGCTGACATCTTTTCTCTCTTTTGTAATCCAAGCTCGTCTGTGAAGAAGTCAACGTGGACCGCTTTTTTCCCGTCCTTTACCCAAAAGTAAGATCTGGCTTGGAATACAGTTGTTGCAACTGCTGTATGTGATCTTTCCAGTCATAAACATCTCATGATTTAATTGATAGCATTGCAATTATTTAAAACCATCTTAAAACAAGATTCAGGTGCCCATAAAACACTGCCCAGGCATAAAAAGAGCAACTTTTATGCTAAAGTCGGAAAGACACCCACTGGATCTGTTCAACTGCGACTCCTGGAGCCACAGATTACCTTCAGACAAACTTCTGAATGTTTTAGTTGTGGTTTAGTTGATTTGCAAACTAAAAAAATTCACAACATACAGCGAATAGAAAGGACAGTAGTTGCAGTGCATGAGAGGACAAAAGCCTGAAGGGTTATTCTGAGTCATGCCCTGAAAATTAACATTATTGCTCAGCAAAATGAGCAAGAAAGGCAAACCATAACGAGCCTTTAGACAAACTATCTCAAAACATGCAAGCAAGCACAAACAGAAGAAAAAGAAAAAAAAAAGAAAAAAAGGGCATTTTTTTTCTCAAGACGATGATTGTGGATTTTGTCCCCCATCACAAGGTCAAATAATCGCGGAAAATCTCTTAGTAGTCTGTAGGAACAGGAAACATAATTTCAGAAAGCAAAGAAAATCATAAAAAATTATAAACTTCTCTTTTAATGTTTCTTTTTAAATCTATGTCTTTTTTTGCAGGCGTCAAGACTCATTGTAACCTTTGATGAACATGTGATAAGCAACAATTTCAAGTTTGGCGTCATTTATCAAAAATTCGGACAGGTAAGCGATGAAGCCTGGCTCTGTATCCTTCATATTTACTCTCTACCGTCCATGAACAATGAGAAAGTCCCACACATACATTATAATTTCTGATTTCCTCAAGGAAGCTGATTATGCTCAGTAGTCCTCGGACTTAATTATGGCTTTCAGTCCGGTCCTGTCACTGCAGCTGTCTTCAACACTCCCTCTCATTTTCTGAGGCAATCACAGCCCTCTTGTTTACTATGAGAGGACAGAGGAGCTAATGAATGCTTTGCTGAGGGCACTTGTACCTCCGAATGGAGACGTCAGCATGTAGAGATCTGCGCTGCTGATCTCTTCAAGCCTGCAGTAGTGTAAATACATTGCAAATGAGACAAAGGCCGTCTCTAGAAGACACTGAGGGCCCTCTGCTTACCCTGCAGGACATCCTCTATTCAGGAGGGATGCAAAGTGAACGACATATTGCATGTGGAAAATAAAACAGAAATACTCAGTTGGCTTCCTCTCAGGCTTTGTCTCTATGTGTTTGCGTTAAAGCAGGTTTTTTGTGTTAACATCACCACCCCACATGCTGACAATAGATAATCAACAGTCCATCACAGCTGATTATTCCTGTAAGCTTTCCAGAAACCATCTCCAAACCATCTGTTATACCTACCGCAGTAATTGATTGATGATATCTCAGTAATCTCACATGCAAATGCGGCGTGTTTAAACACGAGTGCCAAACAAACATCCAGCACTCTTTACTCTCCTGCATCCAGTTAACAACCTTAATGATCTGTTGCTGTAAAAACACACCTTAGATAAAATGATTATTGCACCCTGATGGCACTCTTGTATGCAGATCTCACCTCTCGTGATCATTTATCATTTTGCTTCTCTGGCATTGTTCTTCCTGCTTCTTTATTTGCAATGCAATCATAAAAGCCATTATGATTTGACACTAATATTGCAGTAAGAGCACAGAGTTTGTTATCTGTGAATCATCGTCAGCACTTAAACATATGGCTGCAGAAACCTTTTTGTCCTCTCATCCTTGATGTTGATGAGTTTTTTTCTTTACTGCTGACAGACGTCAGAGGAAGAGCTGTTTGGCAACAGTGACGAGAGTCCCGCCTTTGTAGAATTCCTGGAGTTTCTCGGAGACAAAATTGAGCTGCACAACTTTAAAGGGTGAGGATCTGAGTGCATTCCAAAGGCACTAAATGTACTCAACCATACGTTTCATGACATGATGCCAGCTGCAATTTCCATAAAATCAGGCGAGCTACAGGATTGATGGTCATGCTCCTGCAGAGATGGGGGCGAATATCTTGTTAGACATGGTTTCTGTGTGCTTGCAGTTTTCGCGGAGGGTTGGACGTGACTCACGGGCAGACTGGCTCTGAATCTGTCTACTGCAACTACCGCAACAAAGAGGTCATGTTCCATGTGTCCACAAAGCTGCCTTACACAGAGGGGGACACCCAGCAGGTACTGTAATGCAATACCAGACAAACACACCTTTTATGATTCACTGCAAGCGGTCAGACAGGTTCCCTCGGGGCATTGTAGTACCATATTTTGCATGTTCCTCCCTGTCGTAGCACATATTTGCAGGGAAAAACTCTGGTGGTAAACATGAATCACTTTATATTTATGCTTCAATGTGTGTTTATGTGAGCAGCGGTCCGCCTTCACAGTGATTTAAAGCTGAGATGCTGCGCTGCACTGATTAATTAGCACAAGCTCACACACAATTTGCTAGCGTGGTTTGTGCAAACACAAATGAGGTGACGTCTATATGTTCAGTGTTCCCAGCCGAGGGTGTTAAATTTACAGAGTCCTGTGAGCCAATGAGCACTTGTTCAGGCTGTCATCTGGGGAAACAGCACTCCCTGGTGGTGTTGCACAAATTCACACTCTTACAGAAGTTTTTTTTGTTGGTTTTTTTTTACATGCTTTCAGTAGTGGGACAGGGAATAAGAGGAAGAAAAAGTGGGCACTTGTTGGTTTTATTTATAATTGCAACAGCCTGCATGCTGCACAAATCGGGGCTCATCTTTGTTCAACACAAATATTGTTCTAAGTATCTTTTGCTACATCTCCTACCAGAAGTTTCACACAGTTTAGAAGCAATGTTCAGTTTGCAGTATGCCTGATTTGCTCAGTTCGTGTTGACATTTTTGTTTGTAGGAACACAAATGTCAGACAAATTTAGTTCCAGGCAGCAATAATTATGTCCCTCAAGATCTTAAGTTGCTCTGTGGTTGGTTTGTCACAGTTGCAGAGAAAGAGGCACATAGGGAACGACATTGTGGCAATCGTATTTCAGGAAGAAAACACCCCTTTTGTGCCGGACATGATTGCCTCCAACTTTCTCCACGCCTACATTGTGGTCCAAGTGGTCAGCCCCTGCTCTGACAATGTTCTCTACAAGGTAACTTATTCCTCTCACTGTGTGCTGACTGCTTCCTGTGATAAACACTTTATTAAACTTTATCTTTCTCATCAGGTGTCAGTGACAGCGCGGGATGATGTACCCTTCTTTGGCCCGGCCCTCCCAAACCCTGCTGTCTTTAAAAAAGTAAGACAAAGAATAACTTCTTGACTTAAACTGAATCCTCTGCACAACACACCTTGCCTCTCTTTTAGTTTCAAACACGATGATTAACACGATGTGTCTCTGCTTCTCTCCCTCCAGGGTCCTGAATTCCATGAATTCCTTTTTACTAAGCTCATCAATGCAGAGTATGCCTGCTACAAAGCTGAGAAATTCGCCAAATTAGAGGTGAGCTATTAAAAAGCAATTAAAACATTTCTGTCATTTTGCATCTCTGGCCTGATCCATAAATAAAATTACTTTTCTTTGCTTTTGTTCAATTTCCTCTTTCTTGGTGTGAACTGTAAGGAACGAACGCGGTCAGCCTTGTTAGAGACCCTTTATGAGGAGCTCCACGTGAACAGCCAGGCCATGATGGGTGTCGGTGGCGAAGATGACAAACTGGAAAATGGCAGTGGAGGAGGGGGCGGCTTCTTTGAGTCGTTCAAGGTAACTGGAGAGCAGCAGCAGAGGCCGGAGCTTCAAAGTGACAGTGACAAAGTCCTTTGTAGATATTAATTTTTACATTTTATTTGTACTATCGATATGAATTGAACGCTGTTAATTGCAAAGATAACAATTTTGATTCACATGTTTTACCACTAAAGACTTAGGAAATACACTTGTATTCTTTCTTACAGAGAGATGGAGGAAAAGATAGATACCACTCTTACATGCAGCTAGCTTAGCTTAGCTAAGCTTAAGACTGGAAATAGGCTGAAACGGCTAGTCTGGCTCAGCTTCAATCCGAAGAACCAACATGCCTCCCCGTAAAAGCACAAAATGGCTTTTTGTACGCATAGAACATTTTAAATATCGTGTTCATGTGTGAAAGTTGCAGTTTGTAACGTTAGCTGTAGCGTGAGACTTGTTGGAAGCAACTCTGCTGCAGCCATTGCCCCTAACTTGTATTTTATTTTGTTGTTTTTTTTGTCATTCACTCTTTAAAGTCCAGTTTGAACTGAGAAAAAACGGTAGCAGGAAAAGTTGCAGCGGAGTAAACTGGTCCTCAGCTCAAGCTTGAGCTGACTGACGGTGTCAGTAGCAGACACTCTGTTGTCAGCAAAGTTGAGTCAGAGCCAAAGGCAGGAACAGCTAATGAGCTCGTTCTGACGTCACCTGTCGCTAAGAAGCACAGTGTAGACAGGCCAGTAAGGACAGAGTACAGATTGGGCAAATAAAACAGGAGTGATAGGATTTTCACAAATCCTGAATACAGAGGCATGATGGGAAAACACAGAGATCTCATGACACTCTCAGACCACATCACTTACTAATACCTGTCTGTGGGTATTCTGACTGTTTTTCCAGATAG
>JAPZDX010000002.1:21823910-21836765 GCA_029783625.1 Naso annulatus | reverse complement strand
TAAGTGAAGGTCAGCTTTTGAGCATAAACAGCAACAGCAGCTTTCTGTTCTGTAAGGAGGTGAACCTTCACTCCCCCGGGACTTGCTGGGTTTTTATCAGCCTACCAGCACATGTTTGGAAGACAGTCAAAAACACTGCACATACCCTGCGTGTTATTCTGACAATACTGGAACCAGTATTTTCCTTGTCTCTCCTTAGTGGTATAAACATCATTTTCAATATTTAGAGTTACTACAAAAATAAGTGCATTGCTGTCATTTTGAAATTATTGTTTCTTGATAAAACTATTCACACTTCTCACCCTTCTTTACCAGTCGAGAAATTATACAGAACAAAACATGTGACCCCATTGCGAAGAACACCGTAAGTATAATTATCTGTCTCACTTATTTCATCTGAGTGCAAACTTTCATTTTTATCTTGAACTGTTTGCTGATTTAAGATCAAAACATAGTACCTTCTTCTACAGATGTTACGGAAGTAAAATGTATGTGGTCTGTTGTAAACAAAATGGCCATTTTGCGTGTCATGTTTAAAAATAAAAGCACCATCCCTGTATTAGTTACAGAACTGCTTGTTTCTCAGTCAGCTAAAAAAGATGATGGAAAATATAAAAAATTAATGAAGCATATATATTCTAGACTTACTGTAAGTCAATAAAGTAACCTAACTTAGATGGAGAATATTTCAGATATGTTTACCTGCATTTGTATTTATTGTTTGCTTAGCTCAAAGATGGAGCTGCGCTTTCATTCTGTACAGTCCAGGTTTTCTCCCCCACATTTTACTGGGCTGTATTCATATAAACTGTCCAAGATACCATAAATTAGCTGTTTATCTATTCAGTGCAAACAATCATTTATTTTATTTATCTTGTTAGTGTCCTTTATCATGAGATCATTCAGTCCTTTAACACATATACTGCCTGTTGGAGGTCTTCAAAATAGTGTAAATAATCAAATGTAGACTACAGTTAGGTTTTATTTATTTTATTTCATAATCTTAACTTAACTTGTATGTTTTTATTAATTTGTTTATGTATTTCAAAGCTAAATTGCTTCTCAAACTCCTTTCCATATGTTACATGGTCAGACGGAACCTTTGTCTCGTCTAAGAAACCGGAAATGAACTAAATTTGTATCGCACGAGGCGGAAGTGATCTTCCGAAGTCACATTGAATACGAAAATCCCGGTCAAATAAATATAAGGTAACGTAAGGTCAGCACTCTCTGAAAAATACGTTAATCAGGTGTGGTCGTGTTATTGTCAAATAGTTTGTGGCAGAGACATTATTATCTGTACATTTTTAGTGAAACCTCGAGACTTTCACGGCCAAATTGCTAGCTAGCATTAGCGTCAACCCAAGTACCTCTGCATGCCTTGGCACTGGTTACTGAAATTAGCTAAAATTTTGGTTATATAGTGTTCGAATCGATTTCTTTACGTTGGCTTCTTTGAGTCAGAGTATTTTATAGTTCTTAATATAGTTTAAGACAACTATTGTCCTTCGGTAGCCTGCCTATCGGCTGATCTTTACCGAAGGATGAACATGTAACGTTGCCGTTATAGATACAACTGCCACCTCTTTGTTGAGGTGTTCAGTATTTTGAAAGGTCTAACACAGTAATTTATTCATGCCCACAGGACACGTGACCAGTCAACTCATTCTTGATGACTTTCCTTGGATTATACACGGATCATTAACAATGTTTACCTCGAAGGTTATACCTCGTCTTAATCTATTACGAAGAGCAGCTTGTAAGTATGAGCGTGCATCTCTTTCTCTATTTAACTTTGTAATGTTATTCCAAGCTGTATTTCCTGTGCACTTAATGTTACTCAAGCTGGCACATGTTTTCCTTTATGACAAGGTGCACTTCAAGCCCATGGAGAAATTGTGAATGGATGTGTGCAGCCGGTTCGTCCTACTTTCTACTCTTCACTTACACAGACACAGAGAAACTACTCAACAGCTGCAGACAACACATCTCCTCCTCGATGGGTCCAGCTTGAGCCGGAGCTGGACGAGGCTCTCGTGCCACGTAAACTGTCAGTAAGTCCTCTGGAGAGCTGGCTCTCCCTGCGCTACTCCCTCCCCCCCATGCTGGAGTCCCCTCTGCCTCAGGAGGACATCGGGTTGCTGGAGGAGAAGGTGCTGCCACCCATCTCTGTTCCTGTTATGGAGGATGGGAAGGATTCAGCAGCACCCCTTAGATGTAAGAATGTTCTGGAGATCCGACGGCGAAAGATGAACCACCATAAATACAAGAAGCTGCTAAAAAGGACTAAATTCTTGAGAAGGAGAGTGATGGAGGGCAGAGGGAGAAAAAAGCAGGTGAGTTTCCTTCTTTTTGAAATAACAAACAAATTATGTTGTTAAATAAGGATCCGGTCATACTGCTGAGATAGATCATTTCTCCTGTTTTGGCAAATTTTTTGATATTTTAATAAGAAAATAATAAATACTTCCACTTAGTGTAATTTATTATGAGATATATTTACGTGTCACTGGTAACAAAGTCTTGGAAAATAAGTAAATGTGTTTATTTCAAAGAGAATTTTTTTTTTACATGATATGCTTTGAATTCAACACAGTTTTTCAAAACTTGCCAAACACATAATTTCTATGACACATTGACGCTGCCAACTGTGTGTTTTCCCAACAGAAACGATTCGAGGAAGATCTGAAGAGGATTTGGACACGAGCTGGACTGAAGAAGGCTCCAGAGGGATGGACTACGCCTAAGCTCTTCATTAAACAACACGGAAACAAAAGGGACTGAGAAACTCAGACAGTTGCTTGAGTTTGTGTCGCACTGGATGGTTCTGCACACCACATCTCACACACTGCTGTTCAAAACAATCAGACTGATTTCTGTGCTTTGCAGCTTTGTTCTGTCTGTTCCAGTGATGAGGACATATTCCCTACGTGTACAATTATTTTGAACAAACTGTACATATTCTAATAAAGATCCTTCTCTGTCAAACTGAAGGCGCAGTGTGCAACTTGCAGTTTTTCTTTTCTGACTGTGGGTGGCAGTGTGGTGCAAGAAAAAAGATGCTTTTAACCTGGAATTACCATGGTCAGTGTTTATTTAGGACAATTAAGTGATCTTTAAAGTAACAACGAAAGCAAAAATAAGCACAACGAAATTTCAGACGATTATGTGACTATTTTATTATAAAATTAGCTCATGCAACAAAACTTCACAGGCCTTGTTACTAAAATAACTGGGTTTTTCCAGAAAGCAGCCTTTCCTTGTGTGGAAGTTTTAGGCCTACGAATAAATTACCTTTACCTTTTATTTCAGATTAAATTTCTTTAATAAATAAATAAATAAATCACTGATGTATTTGCATATAACTGAAGAGTTTGATGTTTAAAAAGCTTTTTTTGTTTTCATAATTATGTCATTGAATTCGGGAGAATTTTGTCTTTTGAATGTAATCTTAATTAATTATTATGTATGTTGCAGTTTTTAGCGTTTATTGTACCAGCGCTCGACACATTCCGTGGAGATTTCCATGCAGTGTTGGATTTCAGAGGCGGGGCGTGTGGAGGCTCCAGCCTGCAGGAATACAACAAAGTTCAGCTGAGCTGCTTCTCGGTGAACTTGAAGTCTTTTGTTTTATCACTTGATGCGCCTCCACCTCTGTCCGACTCTTCGCTCCGCTGCCAGCACCGTGAAAAAGATGCGCCTCGACATGACTCTCCTCCACAGTAAGTTCCTCAGCTGCTTTGAACGCAGACTAAGTAACTTGAGGAAACTTTCTTTTTTGCCATAATTGGTACCAGGTCAGAATTACTCGTCAGAAACAAAAGCCGAAAGCTTCTCGGCTCTGCTTTGCTTCGCTCTACCTAAAGATCTTCCCATAAATAGCATCTTTTTTTTTTGCAAAGAAAGTTACTGGCCTTACATTGACACAACAGCATGCGATAGTATTTTTTTTTAAACTGATCTTAGCTGCTTCACCTTTTTTTGAGCTTGTATAGCTGATTATTTACACAGCTCATCTTCTTCTTTTTAAAAAAACGTAGAGCTGTTGTGAACAACAATCCACATTGTGATCTTTTTAAAGTGTTGTAGAGGCGCACATCTACATTCTGCAGAACCTACATGTTTTTAATAAAATTTCTATGGTACAGTCTTGTTTATTTTCTGCATATTCATATATGGAAGCTTGTTTGTTTTTTTGTTTTTTGTTATTGACTTACTTTATGTGTTGTTTATCTTTCACATCTCGTATCTCATCCTAAATTACATTTCCTGCGTTGGTGACATTACTCAAGAATACAGAAGTAGTTTTTTTTTTTTCATGTCCACAGGCTTTATTTAAAAACATTCTTCTAAAAATAAAACTACATCAAAGTTTCTGGAGTTTCATGAAAGTGAAACGTAACATCCAGTAAAGCTGCACGGCTTTGACGAGCCTCGGCCTGTTGATATTGTGTGTATGTGGGATTTTTTTTATGGCTTTGGCCCAGTGTGTTTCTGGTTAACTGCGGTCTGAGTTGGGGAGTCAGCACAATTCGGCAGCCAGTCATTATATGTGTCAGTAATGAGTGTTTCACCACGAGTGGGCCGCTTTGAGTCGTGGGGGAGGGGGATTACCACTCCAGCCTGTTTATGATGGCTCTGTCTTAATTAACGGACCCCAACAACAGGGTATGGAAAAGATTAGAGTTGCTGTTTAGAAAAAAAAAAAAAGAATAAGCTTATAGACATGTAGCTACTCATTCAGGGCAGCAGATGACATAGTTGCAGCAGGAAACATGTTATGTATTGTAGCCACATTAAGCAATCCACTTTGTGCAGCAGAGTGGGTTTTTATATACAGAAAGGTGCCCACACACTGAGATCATTCTAGCTGAATTTGCTGCTGTGACCTTTAGTTAGGCCTGTTTTCAAACATGCATAAAACATTTGAAGGTTTCTCTACATATACATCACCTGATCTTGCACATATTGAGCTCTATGATCAGCTATATAAAGATAAATACTTACAATAAGTTATTTGGGCTCGACTGATATGGGATTTTTGGAGGCCAGTATCGATATTAGGGAGCAAGAAAATTCCAATATCTGATATATTGGCTGTTATATATATATATCCGCTGAATGTGGTTATACTTGTGACACAGATATATGGAGGCAGGATATCTAGCTTTATTCCAAACATCAGTGCACTGAACAGTAAACACTTTATGTATTAGTTTTTAAATAAGGGATGGCCCTCTGCTGGGCAAACTATGTAACTACTCCATTTTAACTCAATAGTCCAAGCAATTTTTCTGGCCTTAAAAAACAGTTTTAATATCGGACATATAAAGAAAATAAACGCCAATACCGATATCGACCGATATTATCGGTAAACTGATATATCGGTCAGTTCTAAAAGTTATCCATACATATCAAACGCACGTTTCTATTGAAAGCAAAAGGTCAGCCCAAAATAAAACATGCAATGACTGAAAGTTCCTGAAAAAAATCTTGTTTGCCATTTAATGCACACTTGAGTGAATCCACAGGAGAGTCAATAGGCTCTGAATGTGTCTTTGTGTGTTTTGCTGAGTATGCAGCAGGACACATTTGTTTGATCGATTTCCATCCTGTGACAGGGCTGTGAGTAAACTCCACACACCAGAAATATCCGTGAATCATCGAAATTATGCTGAGTAAATACATGCTTCATGTCTGACTTGAACGTATGCATATTTTTTTGTTTGTTTGTTTTACCTCCAGGTTGCCATTCTGTTAAGTGATTCTCCGTGTGATTCCAGGGGTTACAAATAACAGTGAATGTGCAGCTCATTTGGTAAATGCCTGTTATTAAAGCTGGCAACCTAACAGCACATTGTTAAGCCTTTAGTGTTAACCAGCCTCGTGAATCATCAGCCTGCGTGTGTCTGGTGGAGCGATGAGAGAAAATTACAGAGGCTGGGACACTTTGTTTTACCTTCTGCAGGAAAGTTTATACCCCTCAATAGAAAAGCCACCAAAGTTTTCCAGCATGAGGTCTCCTGTCTGATGCCAGTGTGTGTGTGTGTGTGTGTGTGTGCTGGAATGATTTTACTCAGCTTGAGGTAGTGCTATACACTCGTGCATACTTACAGATTTACTGCATGCTCTGCAAGGTTCAAATCACTGCATAAAGGCAGAGCAGCAGCACTGTGGTGAAGTATTGTTTGGATGTGGTGAAATGAACGCTCCTCATGAAACTTTACCTGAGCTCACATATGAAGTGAATCAACCACACTGGGCTGCTATGAAGAGCAACACATCTGGATGGAGAAGCGCCTTTATCCAACAGATTTTGTGCAGCTTGCTTTTGGGTGTTAGATCATTACTAAACTCATAAAAATGCACTTGACTGAACTGTTTGTTTTTTGATCCTTTCAGCCAGCAGTGGAGGAAGTACTATGATCTCTAACTTGAATAAAAGCAGCAGTACTATATTATTAAAAATATTCCATTACAAGTCCTGCATCGAAAAAGTCAGTTAACAGTACATGCATTCTGACCAAAATGTACTTAAAGTTTCAAAAGTAAATATCTTTTTTTTTTTTAAGTTACTTGTGTGTGTCATACTGTTATACATAAATCACTGTGTAAATACATTCATGTTAACACTATACTAGTGTGGTTGGGCAAAGTAGAGCTAATTTAACTTAAATTGTGTAGATTATTCTCTAGGAATACATCACATTTTATTAACTTATATGCTTTATAAGTAAAATGTTAATATGCAGAGCAGCAATATATAACTATGGCCAAATGTAGGGAAGTAAAACAGTAGAATGTTCCCCTCTAAAGTGAAGTGGAGTAAAAGTGAAATAGATATTAAAAAGCGGAAACACTGGTGTCAAATTTGATCTAACTTGGTATAGTGTCGATGCAAAAGCTTCAGCGATTTCTGGGTTTAAAACTTCTCCGTCTGTCACTTGCCTCAGCTGCCAAAGTGTACAGTATCAAAAGGCTTGACCATGTTTTTGTTGATTTTATTGGTTACTTAAAGTCTCTTCATGGCCTCACTTCCTGCTATATTTTGACCACCACATGAGATCTTATGGCAGAGGTCTCCTAACTGTTCCAGAGGCTCAGCATCAAACTAGAGGAGTCAGAGAGTTCACAGTCAGGGCCTCAGTGCTCTGAAACGACTCGCCTGAGGAAATCAGGTTTGCTGAGTCAGTAACTTCTTTTAAGTTGCTTCTTTGAATGTTCTTACATCAGAGAGCCTATCCTGATCTTACTTGAGCTTTTATTTTGTATTTTACCTGAATTGCCTTTTTTATTTCTTGTATCTCACATCACTCAAAATGGTTTTGATCCCTTAAAATTGAGTCCCATTAAATCTAATGTTATAATTTGTTTACTGTATTTTTCTGCCACGTTTGAATCACTTTGTACTTGTTTTTTCTTTTAAGTGCTGTGCATATGGAAATGTTTAAATCTGTGATATAAATTATGTGCACTGAAAATAACCCACTCTTCACTTATATATTTCTTCATGGACTGAGTGTGTCAACACATAACACCACACTGAAGTCTCTGCAGGTCTAGCCCTGTAGCTTTCAGCACCCGTTACCAGTACAGTAAAAACACACACAGGTGTTTGGTTGTGACAGCAGGCGGTGTGACTGAAGCCATATAGCAGCCCGGTTCCTCATCCTCTCAGGATCACGGCCTTGCAACAAGCCAGCAGCCTGCAGCATGAATAGAGGCTCTGTATGCTTTGGCTGCAAGCGTCTCCTCCAGCCTTTCAGTAAATACACGTCAAAATAGCCCTGCAGTGCAAGTGCATTAAAAACAGCAAATGTGCTGTAGGAAATTTCCTACGTAAAAGAGGGAAAACACAAACAGCAAAATATATTTCCAGAGAATAATGTTAGCATCTAGTGTACTCTGTTCTGCTGTCATCTTTCTGTGTAGAACCTTCCTGTTTCAAAGTTTTGCTTTTTTTTAACCTAATCGTTCTCGTTTCTTCATTTTCTCTCTGATATTTTAAACTGTCCTTTCACTGAACCCACATCTGTTGCAGCGCACCAATGCAGCAATCTTTCACTGTTGGTTCAATCCAGGTCAAACTTAAACTCTCAAGCCACTCCAACATAATGCGAGTCTTATTGTAAATATTTAACAGGTCTTAATTATTAAACAAGCTGATATCTGTGATACAGCAGCAAGTATGATTTAAGTGCTTGAGGATACACTTTAATCACTTGTTTTTTGTGTGTGTTTCAGTTCTTGCTGTGCTCTTGCTGCCAGGAGGTAAGACATGTTTGTTTATTTGTTTACCAAGACTGGATGTATAGCAGCTTGCATGTGATGCTTCTCTTACTCTCATTGCTTCCTTGATGGTCTGAGTCTGTTTTTTTATCTCCTCGTGTCAGCCTGGGGTCAGAGCAGCAGCAGCAGGCTCGGTGTGGTGGTGGAGGCCAAGAACATCACCCTCCCTGCAGGGTCAAAGGCCGTCCTGCCCTGCCACAGCCCCCGCATGGTGTGGACCCGCGACAGACTGAAGGACCGTCAGAGAGTGGTGCACTGGGACGTGGTGCGCAGCAGCCCGGAGTATTCTGTGGAGCGAGTCCTGGATATGTCCCCTGGAGCCCGACAGAGGGTCTACAATAGTTTCAACAAGGGACGCATCTCCATCCCAGACTCGGCGTTCAATGATGGAAACTTCTCCCTCATCATCAACAGTGAGGCTCTCCCGTTTTTCACAGTGACATCACAAACATTGCACTCTTACATTTATAATTTTGTCTTTGTGAACGTTTATGTTTTCAGATGTAGTCACAACTGACAGAGGAGTTTACACTTGTAATCTGCACCATCACTACTGCCAGATTCATCAGTCCATTCAAATCCAGCTCAATGTGACTAAATCAGGTGAGGCTTCTTATCACTAGAGATGAGCAGCACATTGTTACTTGTATCTGTATCTATATCTGTATCTTTTACACCAAGTTAATTATCTGTACCAGAAATGGGCAGATCACAAGGTTGAAATGGGCAGGACTTAGTTTGTGGGACTAACTTGAAGTTGTTGAGGCAATTACACAGCTCGAACCCACTGATGCATTTCACATTATGTTTTCCAGCTCGCAAAGAGAGGCGTTACTGGGATGGAGAGAAGACTGTTTTCATTGTCTTGTTGGGCAGCTCTGTGGCATTGCCCTGTGTGAACCGGCGCCCCCTGTGGAGGGAGGGCCTCCAGGAGGACCAGCAGCAGGTGGCTCACTGGGACTTTCAGGCCCCTGGGGTGCGTCCTGACATGGCTGACCGCCTGGTGGACCTCTATGCCTCCGGAGAGCGCCGGGATTACGGACCACTCTTCGGTCAGAGCAAGATGAGCGTGGCCGAGGATGCGTTTACTTTAGGGGACTTCTCTCTGACCATTTCTGACTTGAGGCCTGTCGATAAAGGCCTGTACTCCTGCCACCTGCATCACCACTACTGTGGCCTGCAGGAGCGACGCATCTTCAGGCTCACTGTGGGACCTCCACTTCCATCCACCCCGACTACAGCACCAGAAATCTTCCAGGAGGAGCCAGAGCCAAGTAAGCTGTTTACACTTCAAAAAAACATCTAGAGAGTGTCACTTGAACTTTGTTTTTCCAGATGCAAGCAATGGTAAATGTTTTTCCCCAAATGGATTCTTGGTAAATTGTAGAAAGAGTGACAACACAGTTCCTGTTTTTTTTCGTTGTATTTATAGGCATAGTTGGTGAGTTGAATCAGTTCCTCTCCTCGCCAAATCTCTCCTCAGACCTTTCTGTTTTTGTGTTTGAGCTGAAAAGGAGGGTGGAGGCAGGAGGAATGTAGAAGCTAGTTGAGAAAGAAAGAAAGAAAGAAAGAAAGAGGAGACAAAGAAAGAAAGAAAGATTCGACAGCCAAACAAAAAGAAAACGAGATTGAAGGAAGTATCAGTGAGTTAGATTTTGGCTCTGCAAATTGAAAAAAAAAAATTCTTTTGAAGTAAATCATTTGCAGCTCTGGCATGAGAAACTGTCTACAGTAAACAGCTTTAAATTGGCTGCAATGGAAGTGGTTTTATTTTTCTTACTGCCTTTTTTCGTTTACAGCTGGAGACATTTTAAGTGCGCTGAGCAGATGAGTCGACTGCGACAGCCAGTCATTTTGGGAGTGGAGAATCATATCCTGTGTTTTTTTTTACCTCCAGTTGACCCCATTTTCCAAAAGTCCCAACCTCTTGTCTGGAATGGTTACACTGTATCTCGATTTCTGTTTATCCGCCTTTTCTCCCAGTCTGCTCTGTGTCTCTGCTGATGTGTATCAGCCTCTGGTTCAGAAGTGTTTGCCAGCAGTTAGAGGAAGTCTAATACATCTGTGCAACATCTGGGCCAGCTGTGACATGAAAGAGTAAAGTAAGGGGAGGGGATGAAGGTATGTGTTAGCCTATAGATCCTCCTCCCCTGTAAAGGAAGTGACAGCAGCATTTACAAGCTCCATTAGCTGTGAAGAAATGCACACGTGGATGGACGCCATCCTGCCTGCTTTATTTGAGAAACGTCATCCAGGAATTCACTTCTTCTTTATGCACCACTGCCCTTGAAGTCTTTTAGATCAAAACCGACTTTTTGTGCTCATGCAGGCTCCAGCAATCATTTGAAATTACACGCCATCAGAGCTTTTTACTCTAATGCTGAAATTATTTAAAGTAAGAACAACATTACTGCCCTGCAATCATTAAGGAGGCATTTTGCAAACTGTCAGAAATTCAACAAAGATCTTTATTTTTGAAAGTGAAGATGCTTTCTTTTAGTTCATTGACTTGCAAATGATGCACTCCCAGGAACAAAAACACAGGGTAACCTCTGTGCAGCCCACGTGAAATAGCCATCTACTCATACACACTTGTCAGATCTGCCAGGAAAATGGAAATGGGGCCAGTGCCGGGACATGGCTGCAGCTCTGGTTGTGACAGCAGATCTCTAGAGACAAAGACCTCGGACAAGTCTTTGCCGTTTTATGCACATTAGATACATTAAACAATGACAGGTGATAATTGCAAATCACCCTCCCACTGCGGAGGAGGGTGGTTAAGTCAGAGTAAATTTAATAAATGCTTTTTTTCATGATTGGTTGGTTTTTGAAAGCCTGATCAGAGATGCCACATTGCATGTTTTCCTCATTAGTCCCTCAGTGGTGCCGAGTTTTACAAGTGTCCAACTAAGCTGCTTTAATGAGAGACCACAGAGCAAAGCTATATTTAAGAGAAGTATTCAAGAGGGAGAGATTTGATGTCTCTCGTGATTCCATTTTCTCTGTGATCCGACTTCTGTGATCCGACTGTGTTTGAATTTAGTAAGAAATTGGAAAAAACACAACAACATATGTTTTTTCTTACTCTTCAAAACCTCTTTAAAAATGCATCATGAAAAGTATCTGCACAGTACAATGTACTGTATCATACTATTAGAAAAAACATTTGTTGTGGTCTTAAATCTCCAAGCCCCGTAACTATTTTTTATGCTTGTCCGTAATAAAAATTAGGGCGCCACTGATATGGGATGTTTGAGGCTGATGCCAATACCAAAAAAAATAGAAGCAAGAAAATTTTGATATCTGATATGTGGTTATCAAATACCCGTGACAAAGATATGTAATAGAGGGAGGATAGCTTAAATCTGAACACACATAATTCTATCTGTGCACTGAATAGTAAACGCTTCACTTATTACCCTCTGCTGGACAAACTTCGTAATTACACCAACTTACAGCACCGGCCCAAGAATTTTTTCTGGCCTTAAAACACAGTTTAAATATCAGCACATATCAGAAGACATTTATGTTGATACTGATATATCGGGTATAGGCCAATATCGGCTGATAATATCGGCAAACCAATATATCGCGCTGGCACCAAGTGCACACAACCAGTGCGGGTCACTGTTCAACAGGGAGCTGCCTGCAGTTGTGTGTGTGTAAACCGGCCTGACAGACTGTCGAGTTCCCTGATGAGTTCTGCTGAAGGTGCCACAGATTCATTTTCCATGCGTGCAGCAACTAGACGTCCGTGTTTGTGACGAGACGTGAAAATGTCCAAATGGAAAACTAATAGAGACAAGCAGACAGACCACATTACAGAACTCGTCTCGCTTTCCTCGCACTTCTCCTCCTCTTTTCTGGTCAGCCTGTGTTTTTCTGAGGAGAAAAAAAACATAACAGCTGCATGACATCAGGTCTGGAAGTCATTACGGCCAAACTGCATTTTGACATTTAACTCCTGCTCTCCCTCCTCTGGCTTTTGGAAACAAATAGAGAGGAAAACTCAGAGGGAATAAAAACTTTTATTTATGTAGAAATATATTTTAGTGTGATTCTGTTAATTCCCCTTACTTAAGTGCAATATAACAATCCCATATATCAGTTAGAACATGACAATACACCCCAATGTTGATTAATTTGAAAGCATGTTGAGTTCTCGTGATATTTACCATGTGGAAAATCTAATATTTCTTCTTAAGGCTTGGAGTTTAGTACTTTGCTGAAAGATATGTTTGATTTTATTTGTGTTTTGCTTTCAGGGGTCGAAGAGGTGGAGCGCCCTCGTGTGGTGAATGTCATCCTGCCTGAGCATCGGGGTTATTTTGTGCAGCATTTGGGCTACTTCCTGGCAACTTTCTTACTGCTGGCGTTCATCGTTGTTGCCGTCATTGTGCTGACTCGACGACGCAAGAAGAGAGGTACTTTGTGTGTGTCTGTGTGTGTGTGTGTGTTTGTATGTTTAACCCTCCTCTTGTTCTTTGCTTGCATCAGGCATAAGTGTGTGTTTATATATTATATTTAAAATTTTTAGTGGGTGAGAGTGTGTTTGAGCTTGTGTGT
>JAPZDX010000002.1:21785285-21797683 GCA_029783625.1 Naso annulatus | reverse complement strand
TACTGCATATTGGAGCCCTGCGGTGTGCGAGCCGTTTTCTTCTTTTTTTACTTCATAAATTAAAATATACATTTTTATTTTGTTCTCTACAGAGTCTCACCTGCCCACACCAGCAGCCGTCAGCCCCGTGCTGCAGAATTTAGCAAAGCTGGTGTCATAACGCCACAAAGACGAGACTGCGAGAAGAGCGGTCAGAGGTAGGCCTACATCTAGTTTTTTTTTTTTCCTTTAATTTATTGAGGTTGTTTTTTTTGTACGGTTTTATGAACTACCAGCACCAACATTTTGATTTTTATGCACAATGAAAGAAATAAAAACTTGTCCATGGAGTCTTAATTCTAAACCCTGATCACTAATAATCATGACACAGGCCTGATGATTCACGTTCACTCATATTATCTTTTTTTTTTTTGTCCTTTCCCCCACAGAGGCGGGTACGACAGCAGCAGCAGGTCCTGCCAGCCAGCCAAACAGCAAGCCAAAGAGTACTACAGCAGCCAGAGTACAGCAGCCTTCTGCCAGCCCCAGAGCAGCGCCCCCACCGCCGATACCCGTATCTGATCCTGCAGGCTCTAACAGGATTGGGTAACATCCTTCAACTCATCGTCGCAGTGTATTACACAAGTGTTGAGAAATGTGAACGCTGCCGCTGTAACATCAGTAATTATTAAAAAATAATCGGTGTATGAACCCAAATACAATAGCCCTAATAGATTTAGTGACTCTGTCCTCTTGTTCATAAAATTGTACTGAATTGAAATAGATTTAGCAGACCTAACCTGTGTCCTGAGGTGTGACCCAAATAAATCTGGCTCTGTTCTCTTGTTTCAAATGTATGACACAAATGAAAATTAATAAATGAGTGTGTCCTCCTCCTCCTCCTGTGTGAAATGTCTGACCTGTTAACAAGCATTCAAAAATTGTATTGCAGTCAAAAACAGAGAACATTTTAACGCAAATAATAATAATAATAATATTTAAAGAAGGTTTAATCCATTATGACATTAAAAATAAACGTGACCCATTCAACATGAACCCCAGAGGCAGCAGTAAACTCAGCACTCAGAACTCAGCATCCCCTTATCCTCGGTGAGCAAACCCTCAAGCTTGCGAACAAAATGAACATCTCAAAATGGAAGGAGCGGAGGGTGTTTCCAAGGAAAAGTGAAAAATTATCCTGTCCCCACATTGGAGCAGACTGGAGGAGGGGGAAGAGGATGAAGAAGAAGAAGAAACCTCCAAGACATCGAGATTGAAACGAAAAAGAAAACTGATACTCCTGTCCCCACATCAGAGCAGGCCTGAGGAAGAGGAAGAAACCCACCGAGACGTCGAGATTGAAACGAAAAAAAAACCAATAACCATGTCCCCGTGTTGGATCAGACCAGAGGAGGAAGAGCAATATATACAATAAACAATAAAATAACCCTGTCCCCCCGTTGGATTGCCCTTTAATCATAAATTCGTGATAATGAAAAAAACCAAGAGTCAGATATGTTTTGTCTTTTCTCAATAAAGCATTTATTTAAACCATTCTACAGCGTCTACAGACTTTTTCTTTTTTTTTTTTTAATTACAGATGGTAACAATCTCTAGAACAGGCTACTTGTCTGCAAGAGTTTTGATTTCTAATACAACTACAACATTTTTTCACAAAGTTAAAAACTTTAAGGTCATTTTTTATCACATCGTTGTCATACAAAGACAGTACTTGTTCAAAAGATAATCCCCAGGCCTGATGACAAAGATAATAAAAGCAGTGTTGACCGCACATGACGGACAGCAAAAGTTGAAGCTGACGGTCGTGGTAAAAGATGTTCTTTATCCCGCGTTGATTTTCCAAAAACTGTAAAATGCTGGAGGGGTAATGAGTAAAACCCGGTGGCAATCCGTAAGAGTCAAAAAAGGTGGCTACGCCGTCCTCTTCCAACGTCAAAGCTAGCCAGTGTTCCCCGGGTCGATGTCCTTCGTGCGTGTTCATGATGGAATAGGTGGGGCATCTGAAGGAACGGTTCAGTAAAGGTAGCTGATCGCAGGCCCACACGCCACAAAATGCATCTACCAACAAACGATGCAAAAGACTTTCCAGCTGATGATTATTCATGTTGACCGTTCAAAAAAAAAAAGAATTAGTAATAATCCACCAGCACCTGTCTTTGAGAGTTGATCTCCAGTATGGAATCATAACAGGCGTAGACGATGAGAGTGGTGGTCTGAGGCAGGGGCGCTCTCAATCTCATCTCCAGTCTTAAACTGCCGTTGGACATGGGGGACAAGGCTTCGCTGTCTTCTCCTGGGTTGAGGTTAAACACGAATAAGGTGTATCCGTTTGGAAATTCCCGGCAGTTGATGCTTCAAGGTAAATCTTTCAGGTGTCTCCCTGTGGCGGTGAACATGTTGTAAAACTCCCTGACTGAAATTCCTTGGTTAAATTGGGGCTGGAAAGCCCTGGCGGGAACTTGATGGCCGTCCTGGCAGAGGGCTAGGTATTCCACGTCGTTGTAGACAAAATTAAAGGGCGACAGGTCTCTTCTCCCCGTGAAGGCCTCGTGGTGTACCATGCCCAACACCACTTATTTTGGCATGACCCCCAGAAACAGGTTCTCCTGGTTGCATATCCTGGAGTTTTGCGGGATGGAGTACGTTTTCACGTTGACACGTGACAGAGGGTAAAGGGCATTGCCCTTTGGCAGGGCTGCTGTGTGACCCAAACAGACGTCAGGGGAAACAGTTACCTCTTTAACAAACAGAGGCCCCCAATATTTTGACACTGAAGTTGGAGTCACAGGCTCCCATGAGGCAGAAGGTGTTGCTGGCCCTGGTCAGTTTAATTCTGACGTCTACCGAATTCAAAAGAAGTCTTTTGCAGAAAAATATGTCCCCGTGGAGAGGACCCACCAGGTGTACTTCGGCGGAGTGAGCGGTAAAGGCGGCTCTCTGATTTAACCCTTTGTTGGGCCTGTCATCATCCATGGCAGAGTCCATGGCCCCCACCGTGTCTTTGTAAAAAAGACCCAAGCTAAATTTACTCTTTAGCGTATCTCCTGAAAAGTTGAGCAGGGTTTCAATTATGGATCTGTAGGGGTGTGTGGCACTAGACTGGGACATCAATCTATACCCCAGGCTAACGTCACATTGGCTGAAGATGGTGTTGAGAGGACAATTGATGAAGCCCGCCGCCGCATCGTTGGCCAGGTTCGAACCATCCACATTGGTAATTTTTACGCAGTGGTGCAACAAAGTATTGTTGAGGTCCAGGTACTTCTCTCCGTCTCCAGGGATAAAGAACTCGATGGGGCCCCCGTCGGTAATGGCAGACAGAGGTAAAATTTCAGTGTAGATCTTATCCTTGATAGAAAGCTGCGTCATCGTAGCTGAAAATAAATCCAGCTCCGCCAGGGTGCATTCGGCTGATTTCTGATGTAGAAGAGCCATTCTTTAGCTTCGATCAAAAAATTTTGACGTTCCGAGCAGACTTCCTCCCTTAAGGCTTACTTACTTACTCTTTTTCTACTCTCTGCTTTTTGTGGAAAGACACTTCCCGGGCGGGTGCCTTCTCGGTCTATGGAACAACACCATAATGCCCCCAGATCCCTCTTGATTCTGCCGCGCAGTTTATCACATTGGAGGCGATGTTATTGGCGGCCAGTTTAAGGTGAGGTTTGGCGATGGCAAAACTTTTTTCAGCAGAGAGGACACAAAACGAAACAGTCTCAAAAATATAGACTGTATATGACGGGTGCCCCGTAAAAACCGGGTAGAGCGTCTCCTGCTTGATTTTCATAGTAATTTTCAAAATGACCAGGATCCGCTCTGATGCCTGCCTGAGCCATTTTTGTTTTTTGTTTTTTCCTGATATTACTTAGTGCTTTGTAATCCAGCAGGTTTAAAGTGAAGCTTCAAGATACTCTTTCCGTAGACAAAGTCCACGCACCTGTTGCAATTCGTTTTGATCTCGATGCGAATACTTTAGATGTAATTTTTGGACACAGGTAGGTAATGTATCATATGGTGTCTGATACTTATTGATTGATTGAAGTTTATTTTGAACATATAAAAAATAAAAATAAAAAAGTAAAGAATACAACAACAAATGATATAAAGTTATCCATTTAAAAAAGAGAAAAAAGCTGAATTTAAATGTAGAATTTTGAAGAGGAATTCTGAAAATGATTAAGCCCGAAATACCTCATCTTTTTTCTTATTTTTTCTGACCACATAATCAAAGTCTAAAAAGTGTCATTTTGTTCAAAGTTCTTGCAACATTGTGCTCGTTGTACACATGTAGCCCCTGTGGTTATATTGTGTGACCATATATTTAGTATCTGTCAAACACATTTGAGCAGGAACCTACGTGTGTGTGTGTGTGTGTGTGTGTTTGTTGCTGTGCCAGGTGCGGACGTGGTGGACTGGCTTTACTCCAGAGTAGAAGGGTTTAAGGACCGGCGGGATGCGAGGAAGTACGCAAGCAGTCTGCTGAAACATGGCTACCTGAGACACACCGTTAACAAGATCACCTTCTCGGAGCAGTGCTACTACACCTTTGGGGACCTCTGCCAAAGTACATCCACTCCTCTCAGTGTCTCAATGATGCAGCTCCACATGTATAGCCATTTTTAATGAATAGATTGATTGTACCAACTCCCTCCCTCTCTGGTTCTGCTCTCTGTCCAATTAAGACATGGCATCGCTCAACTTAAATGAGGGATCCAGCGGCGGCGGTTCTGAGCAGGACACTCTGGCACCACTTCCTCCTCCCAGCAACCCCTGGCCCCTGGGCGGGCAGCCATTCCCCTACCCTCCCTTTCCATCCGCTCCCCCCAGCTTCCCGCCAGGATACTCAGACCCGTGCCACAGTTTTCACAGCGGGAGTGCAGGCAGCCAACACAGTGAGGGTGAGTGATGAGAGTCAGGGGCAAGACAGGCCTTGGAGTTTTCCCATCAGCCTTTCATTAATTAGCGCGATAAATTGACTCAACATGCAACGTGACATTCTCACTCACTCGAGCATTCCTGAAATAAGACGTCAGTATTAACAAGTGTCTGACTCATGCTTATGTTAGCGTATTTGGCTCGCTGGACAAGCAGTTGACATTTGATTGCATTTTGATTAACTAAATATGTGTATTTCTAAAACACATCCTGTATTGTCAAGGTCAATCATGAGCATCTTGAGTCATGCAGCGGACAGCTCTGCAGTACTGGGTGTGTACACGAAAAGAACAATCTGATCAGCCATGTGATTACAAGTCGCAGCCTGAAACGATCAGCACCGAGTCCATCCCTCTTCATCAGTTCTCGAATGATCTTTTTGTTCTCATTTTGAATCAGAATGTGCTTGTGCTTTTGTTGCTGCTGCTGCTGCATGGTATTTAATTTTTTGCACCGAGGAAGAGTGGGAACCAGGGTTGTACGGTACATAAGTGGGTGGCTGGATAGCTTGTTGTACACGTTTTAAACCAGGCCGTCCAGACAGATAATGGTGAGTTCCATGTTGCCATCTGTCGTCTGATTTTCATTGTTTTGAGTGATTCATTCAGACGTCATCGTCATGTCTTGCTTTCAGCCGGTTGTCACACTTTCACTTGGTTCATCTGCAACCTTTGAAACGTGGAAGGACACAGATGACAAAGACGAGACTAGTTATGTGATGTATTTCATATGAATTCAATTTGGCTCTTGCGCACAAGTGTTTGTGGGTAATTATATGTCCGCCTGCTTGTTTGAATGAGTGCATGTGTGCATTTTTTGCATTTTTGAAGAGCAGATTCTTCGCAGCTTGAAGTTTTTTTTTTTTGTTGGTCGACGAGGAAAAGCCCAAAAACAGCCTAACTTTAGTTCAGCCATAGCCACAGTGCAGTACAGTCGTAGGGTACATGAGTTAGTGCGGGAAAGTCTGGGCTGGGAGGTGTGTGTAATTCTGTTGTTCCCTCTGTTTCTGCTGGGCAACGGTAGACTGAAGGAGGAGGTAGTCCCAGGACACTGGGGGAACCGGTAAGCCTGCTAACCCCCTCTCCTTCCTCTGCTGCTCTCTCTCTCTCTTTGCTCTCTCTATCTCTCCACTCATCCTCTTCATCCTCCCCTCCTCTCTCTCTCTCTCTCTCTCTCTCGTGCTCCACCTATCATACTGTGGCTTTAAGGTTGTTGTTTTTTTTTTTTTCCTCCGCCCGTCCCATGCGTCTTTCCTCGTTGCGTGTGTATCCTGTGTGTGACTCTCCTGCCAGTCCATTCTCCCTATCTGCACCTCTGGGCATGCATTCATACTGTGCTGGGAGGTGCATGATGCAGGATGATCACTCCGAGGCTTGTGCTATCATTCTCACAGACAGGGGGCGATCATGCACCACTTTACCCAGTACTGTTGGGCTCATTGTGAAAGTGGAGGCGTGGAATGTTTGATTTTGCAACTGTGTGGTACACCTCCATCAGTATGACGCCACCAGCATGCCTTGGTTACCAGCACTGAGATCTCACACTAACCTACGTATTGACAATGTGAAGAGAATAACTCTCTTAAACAAAGCTGTCGTGTTACTCTGGATCATCCACTTACTGCTTTGCAGTCGTGTCTTTCTGATGCAGGTGTATCATGTTTACATTTATAATTTATGAATAATGAAGCCCATGGTGTTAGTTGCTGCAGGTGGAAGCCTTGAGATAATCATGTTTGCCCTTGACTGTTGACTCTTGCTAGATGAGAAAATATCATGTCACACCTTAAACAAAGTGCAGTTCAGTATTTAACGGTATTAATGCACTTTAATGTGTGTTACACAAGGGGAGATCTTTAACTTTATTACTTGTAATGTGCAGTGCCTGTTTCAGTTTGTAAAGGCTTCATTAAGCTTTACAGAATACCTTGTTTAATGTGTGACCAACTGATACTTATCAGTTGCAAAATCAGGTGGTGTAAATCAGCTGTAGCTGATGAGTTTTAGAGCTGCTGACTGTGTGTTAATGTTAAGTTAACTTGAATCATATAAAGCCAAGCTTAAATGTCTATTTTTCTCCCTCAACAGGAAGCCGAAGCAGTGGATCCAACCCCAGTGCAGGCAAAGGTAGACGCTCCTCTCCGCAGGAGAAGGGCCAGAGGTCAACATGCAGCGAATCAGAGCCCCGCGTCCGTGGAGGGAGGCGCGGCGACAGGTCCGCCAGCCAAATGAGCCATCACAGCCATGCTGTCTCCAGTCACAGTCACGCCCGATCAAGTCTCAGTCACAGTCAGTCACATCGGAGTCACTCCCTCTCACAGAACAGCCACCCGTCCTTCACCTACAGCCACGCCCCCTTCACCCAGCCCGGGCCGGGCTCGTGCGCCCACAGCGAGCGAAGCCACGCCTCCTCCTATGGCCCCCCGGGCTTGCCTCCCCCTTATTGTCTGGCCCGACTGGCCCCTAAAACCTCAGTCAGCAGCAGCACGCCCCCCGGAGCCCCTCCTGGGAGAGAGTTAGCAGCCGTTCCTCCCGAGCTCACCGCCAGTCGACAGTCCTTCCAGCACGCTATGGGCAATCCCTGTGAGTTCTTTGTTGACATCATGTGACAGGACAGTGCCTTTAAAACTCATCGAGCACAAAACAATCCCCCCCTCCAAACCACAGTCACACCTCTCTCTCTTCTCCCAATCCTTTGCCTCTGACTGTCTCCATGTTCAGGACATAGACACTGACCGGCCCCTTGCCTGCCCCCCTGCTCTCTGTCTTTCCCTCTGATGTCTAAGCAAAGGAATACAGGCAGCAAGCGCACAACAGGAGGGAGTCCTCTCACACACACACAAGCACGAGTCCTCTGTGGCTGAAAAACCTTCTTTTGTATTGACGTGACGTGTACAGTTAGTGAAACGTGAGTGGTAATCAGTGTGGTGATTCTTCAAAGCTGCCACGCAGACGTTCTCAGAAGCGTTTACTCGAGGATATTTTCTGTTCTGCAAGACCTTTAAGCTGGCTGGGACTGGATCTCAATCCCCCAGACCCAGACCGACAACTACAGCCCGCACTTATGAGCATTTCTCTGGGCCTAGAACTTGGAATTGATCTCCTGACTCATATCTGTGTGTACTGATGCGATTCAGCACGTCACACCAAACCTCTGGCCCTGTTTCCTTTAAACCGCGGCCGCGCCATCGGCTTGTTTAAGCTCTTACCTGCCAACTTCTAAAACGTTAACCTTGACCAGTTCACAATCCGTGGACGTCTTCAACTTCATTAGGGAGGCCCTGCAGCCAGCCGTTAGTTTAACCAGGCTGCTTATTGCATGACTGTCTAAACTGCTTTAAAGAAAAAGAAATTTTATTAACACATTTTGTTAAAGTATTATCATCATTGGGAGGAGATGTTGCCTCTGCCAATGCTCTAAAGGAAGAATCCGTACACTGGATGATTTTTGTGTTGTTATTTATGTGATCATGTTGCATTGATGGTGTCATACCTTGTCTACTGCGGCTGACTGACAGACAATCAGAGATCACCCCTTTGTGAATCAGTGGCCAGTTTCCACTGTCCTAGCTGTGCTTTGTCGAATGTATCATTATCCCTGTCAGTGATTAAACCCTGACATTTGTAACACTTTGTTTAAGTGAGCAAGTCAACTTGCAAACAGGATTGCAAACAGTGGACACCCACCTCAGCTACAAAAGCCAGCTCACAGGGTTGACGTGAGATGAAGCAGTTTCCTGGAAGCGTCGTGGTTGTCTCTTGCGTAACAAGTGTGAGCTTCAGTAAAAAGTCAGTGTGATAAAAGCCAAAGCCTCACAATGTGTGGTGGACATTTCTTAGCGTAGGAGCTGTCTGTGATGTGGATCTCTTTATGATCAGCATCTGACGCTTCTTATTATGCGACTACAAAGTGACTTCAAGGGGAATCCTGGCCTTCAGATTCTAATCTCCTTGCAAAATAATGGCAAACACCTGTTGAAGCTACCTAAAATCTCCCGGGGGGGAAATAACACACAGACACTAGTTTTATGAGCACTTTTCCATTTTGTCTCTCCTCCCTTTAGTATGAAACACTGTTTGCAATCAAAGCTTTCTCCTTAATTTTCTTTCTTTACAAAAGAAGAATAAATTGTACATAGAAATTTATTATATATATGAATAAAATATATATGTTAAAGATGTTTTCTGTATTTTGCATTAACTGAAATTTTTACTATTCTCTTCTTTTCATCGGGGCCACTAGGGGGAGACATTTAACCTTTATGCCTTCTTTCACCCTTGAATTTCAAGTTTGCAGTCAAATGTTTTTTACTGTTTTCTCAGGCGACAAATGACAGTGAAAGTGAGGCAGAAAAAAAAATTGAAATGTTTAATTGACACTATCAAGCAGGTGGTCATTTTTTCTCACAGTTTCTCGATGACCGTTAATGGCTCGTCAAGTTGTCAACTATAAATAATGCAGAAACTGCATAATGTAAAAATCGAATGTGTCGGCCACACTGCATCTGCTGCAGCTCTCACAGTTCACACCCCTGAGTGGAACTTCCGAGCACCGACGCTGCTGCACGTACTTTCCTAGTGGGCTGATGTTATTCTAAACAGGCTCGACTGCATGCATACGCAGACCCCCAAATGTGCTTGACCCACCAACCGCACAAGTTCAAAAACATGATTGTCTTATGGTGTGGCCACACTCCCCCTCATGAGGGTATGTGTTAGAAGACGTTTGTCAGGAAGGAAGTGATGTCAAAGCTATGACTCCCTCGCACTGCGTGGGCAGATTAAAAAGCTCTCTACTAAAGATGAAGCCCCCAGAAGAGCACAGTGGTGTACAGAGTATCAGGTTGAGTGAAAACATGAAGTTCCAGACTAACAAAGACTTCTTTCATGATTTGTTAGTTGCAGTTTGACTCTCAGGCTGATGTCAGCCTACATGCGAACACACGCACTCATTTACCAGCAGAGTGAATACCATCACTACTCTACTTACCGAACAGCTTAAACGTAGGCCTCTTTCCCAAATCAGTATGTTAATCAAGCCTTTGGGCTTTTCTGTGCTTCATAGCTGAATTTAGAGGGAGGCTGAAGGGTAAATGTGGGAGGTGTTTCTTGGCCAGGAGTGCGTGGGCCTGTGAGGTGCTGAGTTGTGACGTCACCAATGACCTGTGTGTAAGGTAGGCTGATGTGAGGCTGATGCACTAAATGTCAAAGGCGAGACCTTTCAAATGTCAATCATGTGTCATATGATCGAGTTTATCAGCATGATGCAGCGGAAATATCTTGTGGTCACCTGATTTGTCTTTCTGTGTGCCACTTAAAGCTTAGTCAGGGATGATAAGCACTATCCTTGAACCTCGCTAAAAGGTCCTGTGTCAACTTGTATCGTATCATTAGTCTGCAAAATTCCCCCTTTTTACTAAATATCAAAGCATTTACTGTCAGGAAACAGGAGTTCCTTTTTCTAAGGAAGTAATAGGCCTGTTATGACCTTGTTTTGGAATTGATTTGAAATTCATTCAAGCAAAGCAGCTAGCAAATATCACTTTCATTTTAGCACAGTGGAGTATTCACCTGCTGAACGCACTTTTTGTTTCAGTTTCCACCGTAGGGAAATACAACTATTTGTCACTTGACACTTGTAATGATAGGAGGTCGCTGAAGCAAAGGATGGAAAATTTCAAACTTTTCAATGTCCTTTAATTAAACTCATGACTCTTTGCAGGAGTAACTCCGTCATGACTCATCAACCTTCAGCATTATTGACCCACGAACAATGATGCCTTTTACATTCCCAGTAAGGTCACATCTTTTTGGATTTCCAAAAACAACCTTAATACAACAAAAACAAAACAAAACAAAATTTTAAAGTCCAGTTTGGCTCACTTTAATCTGTAAAGTTTCCAATGGGACAATAATAGTCGAGCCCCAGCAGGAAACATCTGCACAACATCAAAAAGCGTTATTACATGTCCTGGTCGTTTTTCAACATCGGCTACATAGGTCACATAAACCCTACCCATTTTTCCCAAAATAGCTCTATTTATGAGATATTGTGTTTGTTTACATTTTGTCCATATTCAATAAATGTTACAGGAAGTTCCTGAAAATGTGTGACGTTAGCTAAAGGGAACATCTGTGTCAAAATCCTTTTTCAGGCTAATATTCGAGCTAGGAAGGCAGCACTTGTAAGGAACTATTTTTTCAGGCGTAAAAACTTTCATCTCAACCGCTCTCCTCTCTCTCTCTCACTCAGTGATTTTTGACCAAATAAACACAGACATTCTTTTTAGAGGGGTGAATTACTTATTCCTAACAACTTTTACGTGACCTTTAGTATTTCTATACCCTGTTTCAACATAAATGGCAGTAAATGGAGTTTAAAAATGCAGTCAGATCTATTTATGTATACACATAGTTTAATTTTAACATTTGTCGAAGACTGGGGCGATGTCTGCTAATGGTGAGGGGTCAAAAATAGACTGATATTTTGGTCATTTTGGCTTGGTTGGTAATTCAAGGCTACTTTAGTTTTTTGTCAATGATTTGCATTAGTAAAATTTGAAGACTAATTACTGGTTTTTAAATGTACTCACAAAGAAGCCTACATGGTAAAGCCATAGCAATCCTTGGAAAGACTTGCTAGCTTGTTTGTCTTGAAACACACCTGGAAGTTGTGACTGGAACACACCTGGAAGTTGTGGCTGGAACTGTCCTACTTCCGATTAAGATACGGCTGTTTTTATTGCGGTTCAAACTGGCACAAGTCGGAGCAAATGCCGCATGTCATCAACAATAAAAACAACATGTTGTTTTAATATTTGCAGACTATGGGGAGGTTCTGTCTCGGAGACTTCTTTGTGAGTTTTTATATTTTAAATGTACAAAGCGGACCTGATGTGATAGCTACAGTGTGAGCCAAGCGAAGAAAGCAGTAATCCAAAAACAAAATAAACAAAAAAGGATCAGAAAATCTATTCAGGCACAGCTGGCAGCACAACAGTCAAGCTCAGGTAGCCTCAAGGACAAAGAGAGAACAAATGTTTGCAACTTGATCTGTTCATAATGTTTATTTTTTTCTTCCCTTTCTCTTTTTTATCAGTTACACAGCTGATATTTTGATGCTGTTATAGTAGCATCAAAGCTAGTCAAAGCTAGTCTTCCTGTGTATGATCTGTCACAAAAGGAAAATAAGCCCTATCTTTATAAAAAAAAGGATTAAAACAAAAGGCAAACTTGTTCTTGCCTATAATTTGTAAGCATACGTTTTGCAGAGTAAAGCATTTTCTGTTTATAAATTTTTTCACACAGTCATGTTCATATGACGCATATAACCCCGCCCCCGAAAAAAAAAAAAAAAAAAAAAAAAACCTCAGTATGAAAAGCAGCTGTCTGTGTGGTGAGTAATTAGTGTGATAACAGAGAGGCCAAGGGGCAGAAAAATTTCTTCATATCATTATTCAGTTTTCT
>JAPZDX010000002.1:21766795-21785185 GCA_029783625.1 Naso annulatus | reverse complement strand
TTTGTAAGATAGTTGGCTTGTATCAGCAGTTAAAGTAAGCCTCAGTGTTTTGTTTTTTTTTTTTTTTTTTTTTCTGGACTAATGCCACCAGTCTAGTCGTGCCCCCCCATAAAAAAAAAAAAAAAAAAAAAAAACCTCAGTATGAAAAGCAGCTGTCTGTGTGGTGAGTAATTAGTGTGAGAACAGAGAGGCCAAGGGGCAGAAAAATTTCTTCATATCATTATTCAGTTTTCTACCTTGTAATACCACTGCTGACTGACTTTAAAAAGAAAATAAAGGGTTTTCATGCTTTTTAGACTACAGCTACAGACTTGCACAAAAAAGGAAATTAGGTGCCTTTTTGAAACAAATTAGGTGCCCTGGATAATTCTTTGGACTGGATTAATTTACATCTTTCCAGAAGCAGCTGTCATCTTGAAAAAACAAGGATAAAGGAAGACAACAACATGGCTATTCTCCTGTGGACGATGGGTCTCTCTCTGCTCATGCAGGGTTGCTTTTCCAGTGCTGAACAGATCGAAAAAGGCTGTTCACTGTGGAAACAGGACGGAGACAATGTTTACTGTGAAGCCTGCCATCCTGGTAAGTTAGAAAAGAGATGATAACCATTGCTGTTTCATGATTCTGAACTGGTAAAATGTGCTGTTGGTTTTAAGAGAGGTTCAGCCCTGCAGATAAAGATTCTGTATCATGTAACTTGACGCTTGAGTATCCATACAAAAACAGCACTCTTCTTATATATATATTCTATGTACCCACATATTCAATGAACTCTGCTCATTTTCCACATAAACTCAGTTGTTATACAAGTAAATGAACAAAAATATTCTTCCTCAGACCTTGAGAGTAAGTTCTCATGTAATATCGATAACAAAGTCTTCAGAGTTGCACTGTTGTTTGTGTCTTAATCTGCGGATGTAAAAACCGAAAAAATCATTACATCCCAGCACTTAAGCAGTTCCTGCCGTGGTGGCTGATAGAAACCAAATATAGTTTCAGTGGTTTTTCAGCTAATACCACAAGAAAGAAAAAAAAACCTTGGATGATGTGAATGATAAATGAAGTAATTTGGAGTTATGACATATATTTGAATATGTCCTTACAATCAAACAGCGTGAACTGCCTGAGCAGTCATCCCCTAACTTTTCTGTTCTCAATGACAAGCTCTTTAAACTTGTGATCCTTTGAGTGGGACAGTCACGTTATCTTAAAAAAATTATATCTTAAACGGATGTTGGCTAATGTGACGGAGCTTACAGTACAGTTATTGTTGTTTGTTCTTGGCTTGTGTGCGTTTGCAGGTAACCGTCTGGTCAAACGTCTTGGTCCAAACCCCAGAGATCTTTGCACCCCCTGTGAGCCCAACACATACACAGATGATTCGAGTAACTACAGGTGTAAAAGGTGCACACAGTGTGTAGGTATGTCAACAGACTCTACTGATCACAAACTGTATAGGACCTTTTTTTCTGAAGTGTGAGAACTGAAATTTGAAAATAAATAAATAAAATGTATCAACTCTGTTTGTATGTGCAGAAGCTCATGTCCTAGTGAAAGCGTGCACAGCCACAACTGACACAAAGTGCGGCTGTAAAGAAGGACTCCTCTGTGGCGATGACAGCTGTTCCTTTTGTGTTAAGAAGTGTGGGAGAGGACAGGAACCTGCAGAGATAGGTAAGTAAACGAACTACAGCACACGACTTCGGGACACAATTCCACTATTGGGGTGCATAACAATTAAAATGATAAGCAGAAGCAATACACAGAATGATAAAAAGCAAGTACAGGAAGTCAGGAAGCTTGAATAGAAAATTAAAAATCAAAAATAAAATAAATAAAAACTGTTAGAAATATATGTAAAATGTTGACTGTCTGCTTGTCTGCTTGCACAGATTCTTGCAGACCTTGTCCAAATGGAACCTTTAATGACCAAATTCACCAGAAGTGTAAACCCTGGAGCACCAAGTGAGATATTTCCTTATTTAAAGCCATGGTTTGTTGCTGTACTGACAGCTAAATCTTATATAAAACCAAGACAAATCATTGTAATTCTTTTTTCACTATTTTATTTTATCAAAGGTGTCTCAATCCAGATCAGAAGATTGTGGCCAAGGGAAATGCAACTAGTGACATTAAATGTGCCGATGCTCATACTGAAAGTGTGACCAGTTCAAAGCAACCAGGTAAGACCTGATTCTAGACCTTCAGTCTGCTTGAGTTTTATTTTGCCAGAATACCAGCAATAATTTCTTGCTCTTTTGTAGTACACAACACGGAGCAGGTATGGCCATCTGTCTTATCTGTGATCATCGTATTTGTGATTGGCCTCATCATCATCATCATCTTCATCATCACTGCTGTATGCTTGAAGCTCCACCGCAGCAGAAAGATGGTGAAAAAGACCATCACAAAAACACCAATAATCAGAACCCCGACAGGTAATTATTACTGCAATTCATGGTAGATAGTTTGTCTGAAGAGGTTGCATTGAACAGCAACATTAAAGGGATAATTCACACAGAAATAGAAATACACACATTTTCTGCTCACACTCTCTCACACGCTGATGGAAGGTCAGGTGAAGTTTTAGTCCATAAAACACTGCTGAATTTCAGAGGAAAGGATGACTGGGATTCAAACTTAAAAAAATGCAAAATAAAACTACAAAATGCCTCCATACTGCTCAACTGAAGTAATCCAAGTGTCCTGAAGGCTCAACATGCCAAGTTGATGTGAAAAATGTCACTGACGTCATGTTTTTAGCCTCACTGTCACTCTAGCCCATAGCTCCTGAAATAGTCCAGTTGGAGGTTCAGATCTGGTGCCCTGGTGTCAGCTGCTGGAACCTGACAGCGGGCAGCATGTAAGCGCAGGCCTACAGGTACCATGAGCTCTCTTTGGTCTCACCTCACGCTCTCACGAGCTTCAGGCGGTGTGTGCGTGCGTGCCTGTGAACACCGCTCCCAGCTCAGGAGCTACTGGCTACAGTGAACTATGAGGCTAAAAACATGGCCTCAGTGGCATATTTCAAAACAGTTTGGCATGTTGAGGCTTCAGGACCCTTAGATAACTTTGGATGAGCAGTATGAAGGCATTTTATGGTTTTATTTTACCTTTTAATTGTAGTCATTATTCACTACAATTGTTTAGGACATGACTGCAATGCACTTTTCCTGTGAAACTCCAGCAGTGTTTTGTGGACTAAAGACTTCACCTGACCCTCTGACTGAATTTTATCTTTTGGGTGAACTATCCCTTTAAGAATACATTTATCAAGCCAATCACATATACACTGTAAAAGTATTGAATATGTCCTTTTTTTCTTCAGATGACCCTAGGACATTGATTGCAATTGAGTGCAGCTTTCACGAAGCCCAGCAGGAGCAGGGCAGCAGCACAGAGTCGCTCGCCTCCAAGGACTCCACAAAGCAGCTCATCGGATAAATGGAAGCTGAGTGGACAAGATTCCCACACTGAATGACCCTTTCAGGTTTTATTATATTCTGTGAAAGAAGAAAAAGGGATATCTTGAATAAGATGGAGTCCTTTTTTGAGATACTGAGCCGCAAGTTTCGGGACGTTTTTGTTGTGCCAGTTTGCTTGAATCTTAATGAAATACACTGAACACTTTGTTTATCCAGATGTCTTCTGTTCACCTCTTTTCTTTTCGTTAGAGTAGCCAAAGCTACTGTGAGAAACTGGATAGGTCAAGTTTGAGGGAACAGTTTTACTCCTCAGTTACACCAGGATGCAATTTTAGTGATCCCTTGGTACTGTCAGTATGCACAGAGGAGGAAGGGAAATTCTGAGAGGAAAAACCAAATGGAATTTAAATCAGCCAGTCATCATGTAAATTACAGCTGACAATGCGTATGTGTGTTTTTCCCCTCTTAGGTTACCTTGAAAGATACAGTCAGTAAGCCAGTAAATGCACTCTTTCATTGGATTTAGTTGATGAAAATGATGAAACAATGTGCCCCACATTAAAAGTAGCCTTTGAAAACTACCAAAAAAAGAACTTTTTCTGTTTAACTTCCTTAAAACTACTTTCAAACAGTGGTCTTACTTAAGTCAATGGCCCATGAGGATAATTATGTAATTTTTGAATGAGTGGGAAACAGTTTCACTACTGTAATATTTGCATGTGAGAGCGGTAAAGCCGCCAAGTATTTGCTTGAAAATGTCGAGTGTGTGAGGGTTTACAGCTGTTGACGACAGCTCTTAGTCATGTCTAATGCTGAGCCCACGGATGACTCCCGACTTAGATGTTTCGTTTCACTCAGGCTCTATTGCCCAACCTACAGACCTACTGTTTACTGCTGAATTTGAAAATGTGTAACACTGGTTGTAACACAGTAGGTAAACTTGAGCAATGTATCTAACTCATGAATTTAAGTTGTAAAACATATTTATTAGGGGATTGTTTATGTCTCTTCTTGTTCCGGTTGCTTATTTGTCTATGGATGTGAACTATGTGAGGAAATGTGAAAAAAGTAGCACACAGAAGACAACAGCTTTGTGCACCACTGGTAGTAAAGCTCAGTTAATGTCAGTTCAAAGACAATGTGGCATGTAGTCTCTTACAGCCTAAATTACCAGGAAATACCAGGACTTTCCTGTTGCTTAATTGGTGTCAAAAAGTCCAGTGTAGGGGGTTTCCCTATTTATCAAGAACAAGAACACAAGTTTAAGTACCAGGGAGTCTGCACATCTTCAGCACTGTGATCTTATTTAATGAGAGGCAGGGATTTGTTTGTTTTTTTTTAAATTGCACTGCTTCTGCAAGCCGAGACATGCCTCTTTAGCAAGGGTTCAACAGCACAGTGAGTACATCCCAAGTGCAATCTAAGATAAAGTGATAGTCACGATTAGTCATCATTAGTCATGCGCAAAGATCTTTGATATTCCTGTGTCATGGGAATTCCTAAGGACAAGTGCGACACACAGCTAATTTATGAGACACAAGACATAAGACTGAGGCCCAAGGGTTATGTGAAACCCCTGTCTCTCAATCCTGTAATTGTTTGCTGCTGCTTATCTTTTAGTACAGTGAAGTGGGCAGTAAATCAGACCAAGGGGAACTTTTTTAAAAAAAAAACCCCACACATCTTTTCTGAACTGAAGCAGGCATACCTTCATTCTAAGTGGAACATTTGAGAGATGTGCTGTGTGGGCTTGGGGTGACAGTGTCAGCCCACACCTATAGTAATGTAACAGTACATACCTATGAGTCACAACTCGAGCTGAGTCTGTTAAAACACAAAGTTCACAGGTGGCACCTTCATGCAGAGTTGCCAAACTACAGGCAAAGTCATACAGTACAGTTTCATAGAAAAAGAAGAATTTACCTTTAATCTGATACCAGATTTTTTTTAATGCATTTCTATTGTGTTTTATATGAATTTATATTTTTGTCTTTGATGTTTTTATGGGACTTATTTTTATATTAATCCTCTTTATATTGTACTTATATTGTACTTACAGCACTTTTCACTGAAAATAAATGGGATTTTTTTTTTTATTTGATGCACGTTTATCAATTCAATTTCATTCATAGTGGTCCAACTAAACAGGGGCATATTTTGTTTGTTTAAACAAAACAATAACAACAAAAAACAACAAAAAAGTGGTTTAAACTTAGGAGTATTCTAATCATACACAAACAACAAAAACAAAGACCAATGAGTAGTCTGAGTTGCATACAAACAAAATCTGTTGTCTGGGCAAGTATTCTCTTCATGCGAGCTCAACATTCCTGTTAGCGTCTGGCTTGTCAGGTTAGTATTCTGAATGATTAAAATATAAACACAGTACTTGGGTATGTTTTTAATACTCTAAGTTTAAAAGGTCGACTTAAAAATGTATGTTTTCACTGAATCTCGCAGTCTTTAGTCAGCAAATGGAGCTGGCTCCGGTGTCCTAACGTTGCTCAGGTGGGAAAATTCACTCAGCTGATACCGTGGCCATGTACAAATAGAGCTCTAATTCCTTTTCCAGTTCAAGGAATGCTTGGCATTTCATATAAATGCGTGTGAGGTGCTGTTAAAGGATCGAAAAAGCTTGTAAAGTTCAAAAAAAAAAGAAAAAAAAAGCAGACCTTTGAGCTTAGATAACATTGTTCCTTATTATTGTTCCCAAAGGATATTTACATTCGGATATTATAAAGATTAACCATGATTTGTTAATGATCAATACAGTTCCTCATGCCATTGGATTTCCATTTACAGCCCTTACTCCCAAAAAGTTTGGAGGCTCTGAAAAATGTACATAAAGAGTGCAATAAATTCCAAATGAACTCTGGTACTGACGATGGTTTTTCAAAGCGTTCCTGAGTCCATTTTGAGCATTCCACAACTTTTCTGGTCTTTGTTGCTCCTGTCCCGACTTGTTTAAACTTGTTGCTACTGTAGTTTCAAATTCAGAATTTACACACATTTACAAAAGTCAGTGAAGTTAATAAGGTAAAACATATAAATATATTGTCTTTGTAGTTTTTAACTTGGTAAATGTCAAAAAAAATAGCAAAGTAATTTTTCACAGAGTCCCCACTTTTCTGGAAACAGGGTTCTAAGAAGGGTTAAGTATCATTTGATTGTCATTGTCACACTGGTGTAAACATGGCTGGTATCCTGCTGAACTGGTTTGAAACAAAGTTGGCAGACACTGCAAAAGTGGATGTCCTTAAATACCTTAGCTTGCCGTAAACCACCTCACTCGGGGTCAAGTGTTATCACAGGAACATCTTGTCTTTACCATTTTGGATGCTAAAGGTACACTGCTTACACTGCTAAATAAAAATAATAAAAGTCACAATAAAATAATAAAAACTGGTAAACTGTTTAAATAAAACACTTAATAACACTGAAGAATTCAAGTTATACATCAATAAACCTTGATTTTTCCCTTTGTAAATGATAAAGGCATGAGTCCTAAGTGTTGTCATGATTCAGTTGATCAAGAAATATTCTATAATGTCACTTCACGAAAATCTTTTCTTTCTAAAGTGCTAGCAGGGGTGGCTTAACTTAATTTTTTGCATTTTTTCTCTTGAAGTAACAACTCATGAGAACTCTGTGGCTGGACTGACACGTAGTGTTATAAAATATAAATGCACCACTCCAACAGCACAATGTGTTGGAAAAAAACTATTGCTGCTTGCAATTTTCCTTCTTCTCTTTGGGTTTTGTTCGCCCCAATTTGTCCGTTTGCCTTTTTGTGGGCGGGATGAAGGTCGGCTCCTCGAGGAAGTCATGTATGCCAGACTGCGACACAGGAAGTAACTGAGAGGTGGGACCTATTTTGGAGGAGAAAGGATGTGAGTGTGCAGTGACTGTTTTAGCAGTTTCATTTTGAGCACTTTGTTTCCTGTTTAAAATACCTGTTTGTCCCACTCTGAGGCTCTCTGTGCCGTGCCTCCTGGCCTGAAAGGTCGGGTCTAGCTCTTCCGCGATGTTTCTCATCTGCTGGCTTTGTCTGTGAGAGGCAGTTCAAAGACAGCTTAAGGAGATGAAAGAAGTTCAGGCTAAGTTAACAATAAAGATGTTTATCAGTTTCATTTTTCTTCAGCTCGAGACAATTACGGTATAGTGGAGGTGGGGCTGGGTGGCTGGTTCTCTGGAGTGCAGTCCTCAGTGGGGGAAGGAAGTCCCTCTGAGTCAAGCCTCTCTCTTTGGACCTGAGGCAGTAAACAAACAAGTCTAAATCATTTTAGTTCATCCAAACTACAATACAACAAATCATAGCAAGTGCATACAGATGTAACAATAACATGCGCTGTCCTTGGAATGCTGAAGTGTTTTTTCAGCATCTAAAACGCATCTACCTGTCTGTCTCTGGCAGCTCGTCTGTCATGATGACTGATCATCGCTCTGTGCTGGCGCCACGACTCCGGCCCTTCCAGCTCACGAGAACGACGCTTCGACTTAATTTCCTGTTTCTGCATAAAATGGGCAATTTCCTAGTACAAAAGCACAACAGTAAATCATTCCACTGACAGATGTTAAACATGAGATACACGGACAGATATATTTATAGAGTGAATCTTTGTACCTCATCCTGCGCCACTTGTGCTACTCTGAAGTCTCCCTCTGGATAGGACCTGCATGGAGAGTGCTGGGAGTTCTGTCAAAACAAGACAGCAAAAAGAAGGAAAGGAGAAACTTATCTTTCATCCTCGACCCTTAAATCAGTGTGTCATGATAAACTCTAGGGTCACTTACCCTCCTCAACAACTTCTCCTCTTCCTCCTGCAGCTTGCGAGCCAGTTCTTCATCCCGTAGGACCTGCTGCAGCTCCACAAGGTCTAGGCTCTCCTGGCCAGGCTCTGGTTGCAGTGATGCTCCTGAGGGTGATGTTTGACAATTTCAAATTCAATTAAATAAGTGACTGTAATAACAACAGTTTGAGGAATAAAAACAATTAGAGATGAATCAAACTTTACAAGCGTGTTGAAACAGAGGCTGAAAGATATAAGGATAACGGGCGTTAGAATCACACCAAGAGATGAGAGGATGAAGCCTGTTAAGGATTTTTGCTAGATTGTTTTGATAGAAACTCCAGAAAATTCACTCCCACACCACTTCAAGGCTGGAGGAATCATGAAGATGATAATGAGAGCACACAATAAAGATTATTTCGGAACTACCGGAATTGAAGATATGACCAGGAAGAAATCCCTATTCAGTCAGAGACCCCAAATCACCACTAAAACTCAATCTGTCCAGATTAGGGGATGATTGAGGGAAGATGAGAGGAGCAGATGCACACAGAGAGCTTGGAAAGCTTTTCCTCCTCAGATTGGAGCTGGCTGCAGTTCTGGGTGTTACCTGCTGCCATGCGCCTTGACCTATTCCTGGTTGAAACCCTGCTGCTGCAGAGGCTTTGGCTGCGCTGTGGGGCTCTTCGGCGAGGCTTCTCTCCTCTCCTCTCCACCTCCTCTTCGTCCTCTGAGCTTACCCTTTCTTCCGTGGTTTTGTGCCAATTTCTGCGTTCGCTTGTTGTCCTCCTTACCCTGCAATCGTTCGCATTCCTCACCCTCTCGACATCTTTGGTGAAATTGTGCTCTTTAGACCTTCTACTACCTCTCCTTTCTCTGTCAGCATGATATAAGTCTTTATCAGTCTCACGATCATCTCCATCATGCTCTGCAATACTACGGTGCCTGTCTCGGTCTTCTCTGTGATCTCTCCCACTGTTCTCTTGGTAAGATAATCTCCTTCTCTCCCTAATGTCTCCATGGAAACTGTGCCTAGTGGTGGCAGCTCTCTGGAAGACTCTCTGATGTGGTTGGGAGTCGCTGCGGGAGACCCCACTCCCGTAAAGCACCTGGCTGTCTCTGCTTTGGGGCCTTATTTGCAGTTGCATCCCATTGCTGTCAAACCTCACAGGCACACCCCTCTCTCTAAGGACCTGTCCAAGCATCTCCCAGACACTGCTGCTTTCTCCATACTGCCTGTTAGAGTTCCTGGTGTCGTCCCCAAAGTGGACATGTTTGTCTGGGTTGTCCTTATAGCTCCAAGTTCTTGCCAGTTCTCTGTTGTTTTGTCTCGTCCTGTCACGTAATCTGACTGATTCACTGCAACTAAATCGCTTCTCTCTCACCTCTACTATTCTAGAATCTCTATCCTGAGCTCTGCTCCTGTGAGGCCCCTCATACTCCTTTCTATGGTTTCTTTTCTGGTCCCAAATCCTAGGCCTTCTTTTGTCTTGGTCACCATTTTCATGGCGGTCCTCATCCCACTCTTCCCACTCCTCCTCCCACACTCTAAGCTCATCAGGGAAGCTGCGGCGAGAGTTGAGATCTCTAGACTTTCTCTCTTGCGGCTGACGTAAAGATGCCTGCCGACGAGCAGGTACAGTGTTGTGTCTTCCTTCCCATCTCTGTAACAAAACAGAGAGCTCTTCAGAGAAAACAGTGTCCGAGTCCTCTGAATCCTCACTCAAAGGTTCTCTCAATTCACTTCTGAATTTCCTAAAGGAATCTGTTTGTCCTTGATTTGACCATGAAGTTGTGTTTTCCTGAGCCGCTACCCCCCTGGGGGAGTCAGCCTGAGGCTCAATGAAGTCTGAACGGTTGTGAGAGGTAGGAGAACATTGCCACCTGGTGGCGGAGGATGAGTACCGCTCCTCTCCTTGGTGAATGCCGAGTGTGTGCTGGCGTGAGTATGGCAGTGCAGGATCGCTGGCGCTGTCTTTAATAATGGTTAAAAACACAAAAGCAGGGAGGAGGGGTGAGGCTGTTAGTGGGTTCAACTTAACAAGTGCAGTAAATGATGAGGTAATGCTGCATAAAAATAGCATCATGTCACCTCAAGAGTATTTGTTTTTCTACCTACATGTTTCAGACACAATCGGGAATGCCAATACATTTAGAACGGTATACAGATGCACAGTCATGCATGATGACAAAATTAAATTAATCTTATAAGCATGCAACTGATACGGAACAACACATCATGAACATAATAATAGTGCAATAGCTATGCAGGGTATGTTTTGCTCATGCTGTTGTAATATGTGCAGAGAAAGACTTAAATACTGCGATAATGAAAAAGTAGCAGCAAAGCACGGTTAAAAAGAGGATAAGGAAGTTGTGGGTTTTGTATGACTTGAAGCGAAACTAAAAACAAATAAATAGAGAAATCAACAAATCTCTGCACGAACATGTAACAAAAAACACATTTTGTTCCAAATGGCAAATAGTTTGATAGTATTTTCAAATTTCTGACCAATGTTGTAAAAGCATACAGTCAATAAAACAACATAAACAAAATGACAGAAGCTGTACCTTCATTCAGGCCCTCCTGCTCCCTGATCCTCCTCCTGAGCCTCTGCTTCTCCTCTTCCTGTATTTGTTTAGCCATTTCCTGTAAAGACACACACATACTAATTGTTTTTTTTTTTTTTTTCATACAACATAATGAGTAATCTTATATAGATTTAGGCTAAATGAAAACTAAAAAAAGTGGAGCTGTTCTGTCAGAGAATAAACTTTAATCACATATTGTTTTTTTGAGATATAAAAGTTTTCAACAAGATAACGGTTGTTAAAACCACATTATCCTTACCTGCATTATTTAATAATACGGTCATAATTTTTCATTTGGCAGGTCTGGTTTTTTTTCTCCATCCTAGGAACTAAAACAAGCTCCACTCACTGAACAGTCAGGTAATACCACTGTTGTGAAAATGTGCCAGAATTTTAAAGTGTACTACGCTATTTTCAACCAGTAGATGGCAGTATAACACTGACAGTGTAAAGGACAGCAAGGTGACAACTGTCTACAGTTTGCCCCAGTGATTGTTTTTCCTGTTTTGTTACAAACAAAACGCTCTCACTCCGTAGAAAATGCTTTTTCTTATAACCTCATACCCATGTTTGCCTTTTACCTATTCAACTTTCTTTGATTTGATCTATCAGCGTTTAAATTTCAACATGAAAACACAGACAAATTCTCAGGCTTCAAGTGGAGTAAATGTGTTTACAGAGGAGATCACGAAGAGAATCTAATCCATACATCTGTCATGTCTATAGAGGAGGCCGCATCAAATGCAGAGCCATGTGACTTTGTGCCACTGTGAGGTGACCTGACATCTTAATAGTGGCTGTTCAACACAAAGCCAGCTTTATTAACTGTTTGAGGCAGTGCTCTGGCTGACTCAGTGGAAACATCTCCTTGAGCCTGAACCCTGGACCAGAAAAACTCAGACAGAAGCAGGTCAACGGGACTGTTTCACTTGAACTAACACCTTGTCACTGGGGAATGCTTGCGCTTAACAGAGCTGCTGTACTTGTCACAATTGCTCTGTGTTGCTTTGTGAGGTCAGAACTAATAACACTCCCTACAGAATTCTACCAGTGAATTCTATCAAATATGAAAATACGCCTCTGTAGACTGCATTTGCAACAAAACTCATTTCAAGCTAACGCAGCTGTTTTTGCTTTGCAATCAGGACTTGTGCATCAGCCACTTTGCCAGCATCAGCAGACAATTAGCAGCTCGCCATGGCAGGTTAGGCGTGGAGTGCCACGGGGATCTGGCATTTAAAACAGCTCAGCCAGCCGCCTTCTGTTCCTTAATTAAAGACACAATCTACGGGGAGGCAAATATTTAATCAACACCTCTGATCAGCAAATCATTAAGGAAGTAAGGCTAACGGGAGTGTTAATAGGTTTTCATTTTAACCAAACATCAACACTCATAAAATATAATTACCTCCACATAGGGTAGATATATGCTCATAACATGTGTTGCATTACCTAGCATGACTTTTAACACACTAGGTAAATGAGGCTTTGCCACTTAACTCTGAGTGTAGACACCTCATGTTGGTTCCAACAGAGTTCAACCCAACAACTTCAGCAATGATGAATGAACCCCACAGCCTCTCTGACCTCACATCCTCCAAACAAGGCGCTTTTATGAGCCTGTTCAAGGCAGCCTCCTCTAAAAAGGAAACTGCAGGGTAAAGGAAAATATTATGCTGGAGCAACTTTGTGACGCAGACCGCTCCAGCTCCACTCGACCAGCTGGGGAGTTTCGTGGCAGCTTTTCACCCCACAATGCTTCTCTTCTTACAAAGCTCAATTCTTCTTTTTTATTGGCTGGCAGTCAGATAATTGTTTTTGTTGCTTTTAGCTTGTGTAAAACGTGGGCTGTAAAATAACACACAGGCATAAAGAAGTTTTAGAGGGGCTGGGCTCATGTGTAAACCCTGGAAAAACAAGGGAGAAGTGATTGATAGGAACCATCTGGTTGCAAGAGGGATTGTTGCTGTATTTACAAAATTGTAGAGAGATATTTATTAGTGGCAGGGAAAACAGACAACATAAATGTCACAAAAACTACAGTGACATTAATGTTATATTTGTATTTAAGATCTTATGTTGACTCTTGACCCCTAAGAGTTAACAGCCATGTTTTTAGTCCTGAGGTTACAGTGTTACTCCAACTTCATAGTAACATCAGCATGCTAACAAGTTAAGACGCATGTCAACAGGGTGATGTCTAACAGGTATAATATTAATATATTAATGAAATTAGTTAAACATGTTAGTGCTAAAAATAAATTTGTGGCGGATGAGAATAATTTTGCTGGTGATCATACATCACCCTGTTGGCCAAATTAAATGTTTGGCGCTAAATGGAAAGTGATGAGATAATAAAAATTATCGCAGTCAGTCCTGAGGGGAACATGTATCTCTGTACCAAATTTGTGCTAATCAATCCTCCAGTTATTGACATTTTTCAGTCTAGACCAAAGATGGTGGAGCAACTGACCAACGCTGCCATAAATAGAGAAGCACACCCAGCGTGGCTACAAGGCATCAAATATCTTAGAAGTCACATGGTGACAGGTTTTAGTGCAGTGTAACTTATTCACTTAGGCATGACAAGTTAAAAAAAAAACAAAACACTGAGATTTAAAAATATGGAAGCAAAAAATGTAAAACACTTATTTATCAGCTCAAATAAAAAATGAAAATAATTACCTTTCAAATCAATCCTGCAATGCCATCAGGATGACATTTGACTAAAAACAAACAAACAATAATTTTTTAATTTCAAAGTTCCAGTGTTAGAAAAAAAACTGTTTGAAACCCGGGACCAATTTTAACCATTAAATGGAGAGGATAACCAAATGAAGCCTCATGGTTTAACACTGCACTGTAATAACATTTCTATCTAACCTGCCGCTTTAACAAACCACACAGTTAAGATTTTACACATGTTGAGTGTACACGTCCAGTAAGACCTCATGTGCCCACATGAGCGCACTCAGTATGAAGAGCTTAATGGTCCATGTCGGGGATCTACCACCAGAGAAATAGCTTGAGCCATCATCCAGATGGGTAGCTGACAACCTGCATCTCTGTTAAACAGCTGACTCGGCTCATACAGCCTCTCACAGCATAGTTGATACACCAGAGGCCCAGACCAGCACTCTGCTGCAACCGCCACTCAGTTAGTCCTAAGAGAGGGCAAAGTGATCATGTCATACTCCCCGGCCTGCCGGTAACAGGTAGATAATTAAATGATGTACAACTATGTTCCCACGTGCCATATAATTCTATGAGTCCCTGTGCTCAATGTGCTGACCTTGAAGGATAATGCTGGTGCTATTTTAGGTTGGTGCCAACTTCCATGGTTTGTCCTTCAGATTACACCTTGTATTGTGTGCAAACACTGCTGGTGCTACTGAAGTTTAATGGATTAATCTACCTTCACGAGCAGTTATTTTCTTGTTTGTGCACCACCAAAAACTTTCTACTCGCTTCAACATTAACTTAATCAGATTCTCCACTACAGAATTACCCATTAACTCAAACACTGTTTTAAAACTAGATAGTACTAGCAGACATTTTAGGGAAGAAACAATTGATTTTTGAACAGTTAATTTTTAAGCCGCCCATGGGTGAGAACATTACGCTCAAAGGCTACATTTAGGGAAGAGTATCACTGCATCACAAGTTTTGTTTTATCGCTGCTTGGTGCCAAGCTGAACTTGTCCACACAGTGCAGTGTCTCGCTCTGCTCTGGTTGCTGCCAGCAACTTGACACCCACAGGAAAGGATTTGTTCCCCTTTCAGAAGCAAATCCCTCAAAACGTTTCAATTTACAAACTTTGCTGTTGGGTTTGTGTCGACTTGTTAGTTGGGACAACATTTGGCCTTAAGCTAAGCTCAACACCACAGACGCTTTAATTTAAAAAATGACAAAATGACTGAGTGGTAAAAGAACATGTTTTTTTTTTAAACCTTGTGTCCATTTATCAGTCATCCAAAGGACTTTTTTCAGAATGTCTTTCATAATATGCTCCATACTACCTGTAGCTCTGAAATTAAGATTTGTTTTGTAATCAATCAGGTTTTAGACTACATCAAAAAGTTACTGCTTAGTTTGTGTTTCTTCCCACGGTCTTAAAAATGCAAGTCAGTTGGAACGTCTCATGAGTTAACTCTTTAACTCTTTGAGTTAAAGACTTTACCTGCATTTGGCTCAATGTATATTGATATGGATTCACAACCCTCTGTTAGCCCAAAGGATGACAATGATTTCAACAACAATGATTAGACACTGTTCAATGTGGCTTAATATGAAGGCAAAAGGTAAGCAGAGCTGATATTGTAAATATTAATTTCTTCTGTTCCTGAGTAAAACTGAATTTGGTATTTTATATTAAATAAAAACAATGTGCAGGCATCAGACTTGTCTGGTATGTTTCAGTAAGCCTACCACCAGCATGCCAAGCATGAAGACTATTCATTAAATACCCACAGTAAAAAAGTAGCAGCCTGTGTGCAGCAGCCTGCTGTCTGAGAGATAAAGGGTTTTATGCAGACACCGATGGGTGCAGATTTCCAATTGAAAAGATATATCATAGTGGGTGGTTAGTACATAAATTAAGAACAGGAGCATATTCCACCTGTGTTGATGTCAAAACTGAGATTGGCACCCTTTATGCTCGTCTCAGCATTTAAGGATTAAAACTTGTGCATATATCTACCCAGTGCGTGTATTCATGGTGGGAAATTCAGTACTTTTGTCAATGCAGGTGATGTAAAAGTATAGCTGTAGACCACAAAGCCATTAGCAGTCTGAATGCACCCACATGATGGAAAGTCAAATCTTTGTTTTTTGAAATGCTGCATTATCCTTAATGCATTTACTGGTGGGTTATAAACTAGATGCAAACATAATTTGATTGGTGTACAACAGTTTGTGCTCACCTCATCGTCCTGCTCCCTCCTCTGGGTCTCCTCAGCACAACGAAGGATCTCCTCTTGAATTACACGAGCATACTCAAAGTCTTGCTCCTCCCTACAGAGCAGTGAGCAAAGAAAGAGACTTCTTACACTTCTGATTTACTGATAACACAACGTACACATCATTTAACAATGCAAATGAATCCGAAGCGTAAATCTACATAAAGTAGGATAAGGAGTCACCTACAGTTGTCTTGAGCTCTGTCTGAGGAGGGCGTTCTGCTGGGCCCACTGCTCCTCTTCCTCATCCTGGAGCCTTTTGGCTACACGGATGTCATTCTGCACAAGCTGGTTCTTCTGGATGTTGGTTGTATAGTATTGTTCAACTGATGGCAAGGCAGAGACAAGCCAAAAGGGTAAGACAGTATTCAGTGCATGGTGATAACGTGCAAATTCTTACATAAGCTGGTTTCTTTTAACAGGGTAACTAAAAACGAAGCCCCGCAACACAGAAAGTGGTGATTCACTGACACAGACTGGAAAACAGCCCACATTATATAAATGACTACACACATTTGTAGTGTACAGTAGCCACATGGTACTTACTCTCCTGCTCCTGCAGGTTGTGTGCCAACACTCCATCTTCCAGCACAGCAAAACACTGGCACACTGAAACAGAAAAGACAGCAACACTTCACTACCAAATAAAACATGACAGTGTTAATGAAGAAGGGGATATAAGTGTTTAACAACTCAGCCTGAATATTACTCAAACAACAGAAAATAAATAACAATCTTGACTGTCCCTGTATGGCTCCATTCGGATCAAGGGCTGAGCCTTTTGATGGCTTAAAAAAAAGAAGCATTGTGGTGCTTTTGGTCCAGCACTCTGTCTAAAGAAAAACAATAGGAAGTGCTACGTGTCATGATTGCTGTTTATCTGACAAAGACAAAGGCGGAGGAGTGTCCACTTAAAATGTTACGAAAAAAAGCAAGCATCTCTGGCCACTCTGGCAAGAATTCCCTGTTAAAAATATAAAAGGCTCTCACAAAATCCCTACAGGGGACTAGAGCTCCACAGAAACACACAAGTGGCCACAATTGCTACTGCCATCCCAAAGTTACCGGTTTTAGTAGCAGCACAGCAACAAGTCCATCTCATTCTAACAAAGGGAACAATGTGACCTACTCCATTTGGGTTCATGTGTGTCTGTGCATGCATATGGAGTTTATATATACATCACTGCGAAAGAGTCTTTAGAATGTTGTTGAAACAATCTTGAGAGGTAGAATGGATGGTTTTTTTCTTTTAGGAATGTGCTCACTATGACTACCAAATGAAGATGCAAAGTTTAGGAGCTACCTGCAGCAACCATTTATATGGGTGAGCCTGTGCAGATGGCACAAATGTTTGCAGAATGGAATCTGTAAGGCGGTTGTAAATCCAAAGGCTTTAGGCTAAGAGCTCTCTGTACACCAGCTCTGTCTGGTTCTCCATATCGAGTCACTCTGTCGTGAACAGACTTCCCTGTCCAGTGACCCTATAGTCTGGCCACCTGCTGCTGGATTTAGTCATGAAACATATCAGTTTCATGACGTTAACGCTCTCTAGCCTTGTCCTTTTTGTCAGAAAGCTGACGAAAACAGGGACATGTAGACACAAGAACTTATAACCCAATTATGCAAAAAAAAAGTGACTGTCCACATCACAATAAAAGGATCAACTGGAAATACAGTAACTTCTCTGTATTGACTGCAATATATTTTAACAATCCAGTCGTAAGGTGCTGAAAGCCCACATTTTTGCACGACTCTTTGATCTGTTCATTGGTCTTAATAGTTTTAGCATTTGTGAACGGCTATTCTCATTTATAAACATGCCGACTGTTTACAGTAGTCCTTAATGAACCATGATAGGCTCTTCGTGCTGCAGCCTATGTGTGTTTAAAGTCTGTCAAACAAACACAAAAAGTTAGCTAAGAGAAAATAAACAGACACACAGCAGCACAGTGGCCCAGCTGTTCTCTCCACGTCCTCCTCCTTTGCAGACACACACGGCTTTCTGTGACCAGACGAAGCCACTTTGCTATCTCATGGATTTTCATCAGGGAACCCAGACTGGCTGTCTTTTCCTACAATGGGGCTTTAAAATGCAAGGAGGAGCACAGAAGACAGTGTTTAAGGAGAGATTTAGCTCACTGCAGAGGTAAAAGCCTCCAGCCTGAGCCAGAGGCATGGCCAATTAAAAACACCTGTCCCTCTGCTAATCCTCCCACTGAGCCAGTTGAGCCAAGCCTGTGGAGACGGCTGCATTTACATCCATACGCTTAACACTTTAGATACCAAGGATCCAGTTTATGAGCTGCGTGTCCACACATAAATGCCATACACAGTTTATAATAACCTTTATAAGCTCTTAACCGAGCTACAGAAAACCCAGCTACATTTTATATTGCACTAAACACGTAAGCTATTTAAATGCAGAAAACAAACTTTAGACAGCTGCGTTTCGACCATGCAGAACAGTACAGGTCGATACAGAATGGCACTCCTCGGAGTTGTAAACCGGTTACTATTGGTAAAATTTAATCAATTAATCATTTCAGTCATTTTTCAAATGAAAAAACAAAAACAATTGCTGGTTTAGCCTCTTAAATTTGAGGATTTGCCGCTTTTCTGTGTCA
>JAPZDX010000002.1:21754583-21766695 GCA_029783625.1 Naso annulatus | reverse complement strand
AGTGATGATTCTGTCGCCTGTCAGCGGACTGCAGTGTGTTGAGCCGAAGGGTGACCAAAACCAGGAGGGAACGGATCTTTTTTGGTTTTTTTTGGTTCCACCCACAACTTTTGACAATCAACATGCAAGTAATTGCATACCCTACCATACCAAACCAAACGGTACAGCTTGGTGGAAATGCAGATATAGCTGTAACTTGATAACGTTTTTTGAAGTTGGTTATTAGAAATGCATAAAAACAGTAAAATCCCAAATAGGATTTTTGACCTGCAAATATGATCCAGTACCTGAAATATCGTGCGTGTAAACATGGCTGTCACTCTAGGAGATGTAAAAGCTAGGACATTTCATTCTCAGTTTTGTTTGTTGAAGGCTTCATCAGTGCTTTGTTAACTCTCTCTAAGCAAAAGTAAAAATCTAAAAGGAAAGAATTGCGCGAACATACTGTAGACAAGCAAAGACGCTGAAAGTTTACTTACTAGCTGAAGATTTGCTGGATGGTGTCATAGATGAGGATAAAAAAGTGGGAGGCCCAGAGAGTCACTGTAAGATTGATATATCCAGCCTACAGTCTACACTGCAACTAGGACTGCCTGTGTGGCTAATTAAAAACACACGACACGTCAAACATTCGACCCTTCTCAGACTTGAGGAACTTTTCTCTGTGTTGGCTGTCTTGACATGTTTGTGCTCTCAAAGACGACTTGGTTTTTTTTCCTGTTCAATGGCGCACACATTCCTTGATCCATATCTTGTCACTGTTTCACTCTCATACTCTTCCAAAAGTGCACGCACAAAGTGTCTTTCTGTCACTTTTACTGCACATTATCTGAACTACTGGAGCTGCTCTAACAATGCAATGACAAAATTACAACACTTATAGAATTCATCTGAGTAGACACAACAAGTCAAAATGAGGATGGCTCCTCTTTGTCCAGTTCTGTAAATAGGGAAGTGAGAAAAACAGTGATTTCAACATTACTGTGGTCTATTCTCTAAATCCTAAGACTGGAGAAAACGCCCCCCTCCCAAAAAAACAAAACAAAACAAACAAAAAAAAATCCCTTTCTTCCTGAGAATAAGTCTCTGGGTAAGTTTCACTCTACGAGTTCAACAGTCAAAGTTCATATAAATTACCCAGACGGCACTAAGCCATCAAAAGGGTCTGTTTACACCATAAATGACCACATAAGTCTCCACTGAGAGTTAACCCATACCAAGACAGACATGTATTACCACTTACACCTGTCGTGGAGCTTAAGAGACTATCTGCTAACTGGATCTCCAACCTGCCCTTATGTGTCCAGTCTGTCAGTGAGGAGGGATTAAGTCAAAGACTCGGTGTTAATCCGACAGGACAGATAGACGGCTCAAAACACGAATTTACTCTAAAGTGCAACTCAGCAAGCAGAAGGAAAGAAAGGAGGGAAAGATGGAGGAAAATGTCTTTTCTGTGTGAGCGTGCAAGTGTGTGTGTGGGTGTGTCTGCATTGCGGGTTAACTTGTTTTTCCAAACTCCTTTAAACTACGGTCACGTTACCCGTCTCGGGGAGGGACAAGGAGACTGTGTTATTATGACTGCTAAACAGGTTTTTAGGGATAGGCACAAGTTCAGTGTGCGCCAAGGCTGAATGTGTTTTCAATATCGCACAGAGACTCCCACTGTAAGCTTCTTAATAAGGGCACTAAAAGGACCCTGCAAGGCCGACCTTGTCTCTTTCCTAAGAGGATAGTGAATCAAAGATCCAGCAGACAACAGAAATTGGTTGTGGCATTTGAAAACCGCAGGCTAAGATCCACTGAGGGAAGACTGTCGAAGAAAGAGTGCAAAGCAACAAGAACAAGTCGATACGATTTAAAAATCTTAGAGGCCACCTGCTGTATAGGTCAGAATGTTCCCCAACAGTGTGTGCAGACTGTCTCTGCAGTGAGACTGAGGGAGTCGGAGACATAATAAGGCAGGAAAGCGACCTGTGTGACCTCCAAGACAAAATAAAGTGAATTATTCCCTATTATAATGTCTGGTCCCTGACTAACTCACTACACTAGTCAAAAACTAAATGTGTTACTATTTTTTCCTTTCTGCTGATGTAACAAAATCTCAGATGGATTTGCCCTTTTGTCTTGTAGTCAAACAACTGAAAAACTCCAACACAACATTAGAGAACTGACAGCCAATCGTCTAAAACAAAATTATGCAGATTATCTCAGGCATCCAGCGTGAGAGAGCAGCCGATCGAGTGCAGACAGAGATATTTCTCTTTCATCTTCGCAACAACTTGGATAGCGGCAACAGCAAGTGCCTGCCAAACAAAGAAACTGGCGAAAGGAGAAAATGACAAGGGTTCTATTTTCAGCCAAAATCCCCCACCAACCGCCCACACGCGGTCTCTCTCTCTCTCTCTTTCCTTCTCCTTGGCCTGTTCTGTTCTCCTGCTCGCTGCTTTTTGCACAAAAATTCACTGTGAAGTGTCCGTCCTTCCCACAGCTTCATGCTGTTATCAGCGAGGTGAACTGGGCCAGCCAGCTCATGAGTTGGACCAAGCGGTCATGGAGAACAAAGAGAGGTGAGGGGTAATGGGACTCTGGGTCAGTTGGTGAGAGTGAAATCAGGAGACGGGGGGAGGTGGGGGAATTCCTTTGGGAGCTGCATTCCCTCTGCACATCAGGCTATATCAGGAGCAACCAGAGGAGGGCCAAAACAGGAACTGATAAGGGGGGCAGTGAAAACAAAGAAAGTTGACTTGGCCGAGACTCTCGGATGGGGAGGAAAGCGAAGGAGAAGGGGGACACGGGGATCTACGGCTGTTAGGGGAATTGATGCATAAACATCCACAATGGGATGTAAACTAAACAATCCCAGTGCCTCAGAGAAGGACACCAGCACAGTTTGACTAATCTGTCTGGTGAAAGTAGATGATGAGTGGCAAAAAATTACACTGACCAGACATCTGATTTACATGCTGCTATTGTCACCATGAGCAGTTTATTGCTGCTATTACCGGCTTTGTTTGTGCACCGGCCCCTGCTCAATAAAGCATGAAAATGCAAAGCTGCACAGTGTGCCCTTTGTCTATGCAAACAAGAGTGGAGTGCTGAATTATCTCCCTTGATAAAAGACATGCAGACCTATTTCTATCCCATTCATTAGCGTGGACATGCCAAAGACTGAGTCAACGGTCTACACCCCGGCCACAGCTTAGACATTCCTTACCTATGAATGACTTCATACCTGCATGCAAAACAGATTTAAGTAATTTTGTTTATCAGAGCAGGGACAATAACAACTTCTGTGGCTGTAAATTAGTTCTTGAAAAATGAAGATAAAAGCAAAATAATCTTTAAAACTGTGTTGTTTTTTCCTATTAGAATTTTTAAAATGGTTCTCCTTTGTTAAAGTTCATTTTAATTGTCATTTCAACTTGTTTTTTTTCCCCTCAGTATCCGTCTACAAATGTTGGTCAGTCGATGCATATTTGTCGTGTAGTCTATAGTCCACAGACTGAGCAGGCATTATAATCAACAGTATGGGTTTATAAATCAAAGACTTAAATTAGAAAGTTTTCTCAAATCAGAAAGCAATTGTCGTATACCTCAACAGAAATCAAAACAAACAAATAAACAAAAAAACTTAGGTTTTTGGAATGTTTTTATCTCAGGTGATAGCCCATTTTTCCTCAGAAATCACACATAAAAAACATCTACCGCATTTCTCTTTCTTATCTGCACCCAGCACACAGACCTGCCAGCTGTTTAATGGGATCTGTCTCTGCACAGCTGTATGACAAAGGCTGTGTCTGCCACATGTAGTCCAAACATCTAACAAGCTACTTCTTATCTGAGAGGGACACCAAGGTCAGAGGAAAAGCTGACACGCGGTGCCATGGCCAGTTATACATATCAGGACAAAGAGATGATAGGAAGCTGAAGTTGTCACTGTGCACTTCCTTCTCAAGCTTGCAGCATGAATCAAATACTGTTTTATTTTTCCCTGACTCCATGTCTGCAGTTCAGTAGCTGACCCTGACCTCTGACCTCTCTGTGGAGGGGCGAGACAAAAACAACTTTTTCCAGGACACATTTTTTCCATACTCAGCTGCTTCAACTCTCTACAGATGAAGGAGCTGTGTTAGCGTTAGAGTGTGTCCTTACCCTCTTGGACACGTGGAAGATTGGTCTGGTCAACTTCCAGCTCTGCCATCATTGTCCCTGTTCTGTCACTGCCTCATGGTGATTCAGAAGACCCTGCCACAGAAAGAGGTTATTGGCTGGCTGAATAAAATTAGCCCCAAATTAAAGGCAAGAAATAAACCTCAAAGTTACACGGAGAGATATTTGACTAACATAATAGTCTCCATCCCAGTTATGGAAATGAGATGTAAAACTAACTTAATGACAAACTTTAGCATGGCTTTAGCTAAAACCAACGGTGAAAACAACCAAGCTAACAAGAGCAGTGTTATTAAGATGAACTAGAGCCTGTAAGGTAAAACAGTAACGCTATTTGCACTACAGTAGGCCACCTATTTGTCGAGCAAAGTAAAAAAAAAAAAATACAGGACAAACACGCAGTTATTTCAAAGACTCGTTGTTTTTATAACCTACCTGTTCGCAGCAAGCTGCCCACACAGGCTCCACTGTTGTGTATGTACACACAGGCTGTTCAACAAGTACCAAACATGACAGCGAGGTGTCAACTTTAGAGTCGCCCGCTCGGTCCCTCACTCTCCCTTCCCCTTTCTCTCTCTTTTTGTCTCTTTACAAATTATCCAAAATGTCACGAACGTGCCTGGCCGTGTCTAACGCCTTTAGTTTCGGTGTGAATTATTAAGAGAAAGCGACCGTTGTAGTTCATCAATGAAACAAAGCCCCGTCGACTCGTGATGGAAAGCCGGGGCGGACAAACTTAGCCCACAGTCTGTCGCCTCGGCTGCTTCTTCACAGCTCCTGTTCGGCCGCAGCGGGGGCGGTTAACGGCTGCTGCCTTCACGTGCGCCTTCGAGCTCAGACGGCCAAGATTCGATCACGACTCAGTATGTTTTATTCGACACGTGAAGAAGTGAAGACACTTTCGTCAACAGTTTGTTATGTATTATAGACAGAGACGGATAGATTGGTCAAATCATCATAGAAAGACCACTTATAATTCGTAATTAGATCAGCCAATTCCGTCCAAAATATTAAAAAAAGAAAGAAAAAACATAACATATTCTTGAGACTTCAAGATTACAATTCAGCAAAAGACTTTCACTTTCAGTTGGTGACATTTCCTACAACAGCTTGAGTGTTTAAAGGTCTATTGATCCGCTTTGTGAGCTCTCACTGAGGGGCTACATTTCTGACAGCACATGAAGGCAACACTTAACCAGCCAATTGTTCCAGTCACTCAACGAGGAAAACTTCCACTGTAAAAGTGACAAAGTCGGCACTTTTGAAACCGAAATCCGAAAATGTGGTACAACAATAGGCTTAGTCATACTTGATGTTGAAGGCGACTACTTTTTTGTCTTTTTTTTTTTTTAATAACAGCTACTACAAACATTTTCTGCATTTAAACTAGGGAGAGAAACAAAGTAGACTGTCCAAAAAAACTGGGACTATTTTTTCCTCACAACTGCACAGAAGAGTTTACACTGGAGGCTAAATATAACAAACACAAATTGGTGTTTTACAATTTATTGTTGTTTTCTACACGTAATGTTGCCCCCTGCTGGCGCCACGTAGGCCCTTGTAAGTCAGATATCCATAAGGTCAAACAAGTGACTAAGGAACTGTCAGGTACGGTGGAAAAAGTAATCAGATATTTTCCTGTTTTCAAAAATCACTGTGTAGAAATATTTTTCCTGCATGAAAAACTACTGCATTCACATTTCACACAAAAATACACAAGTATTGGCATTCAATTATATTCATTTGTTAATTCCATATTTTGTTTTAGGCTATAAATCTAAATATGAAAGTAATTAGTGACTACAGTCATTGAATAGAACACAAGGTACAATATTTGCCTCTGAACTGTGGTAGAGGTATAAAGTGGTTGAGTATGGCAATACTCAAGGAAAGTACAATTACCTCAACATAGCATTTAATGATGATACTTATAAAAATGCACACTGCTGCTTTCCACCATTGCTGCCAGAGCACATGCTGAAAATGAAAATGAAACTTACATGTTTGATTGGACTGTAAGTTCTTTGGTGTGAAATTTAGCTTTGGGATACATGACCATCAGCAAATTTAGACAATATACAAGATGCTGAAACATTTGAAATGTGTGTGACGTGCCTATTCGTCAGTGGTAAAGGAAATAATCATTTCAATAGATAAAGCATCACACTTCTGTTGTAAATATTACAAATTACACAAATTACAAAGAGATACATCATTTCAGAGAAAGAGACAATTTCTCTCTTTTTTCTCAGTGCACTCATCTGACAGTTGTAGTTGCTTACATCGAGACCTTACTTAGTCACAAAACACTCAAAGAACACATTGCATTGCTGTGTTTTAAACCTTCCACCTGCTAAGATCTAATCACGCTGCACACAAATCACTGTGTACAACATTTGAGTGCTGCCTACACGTTAATGCAGCAGTAGTCTGTCACATTATGCCTTATGTTTGCTACTTATGTGTATTTTTTTGCAAATACTTGTTCACATTCATATTTAACATTTTGAAGCCCTTCATTTGAATGAATGAAATGTTTATCATTTGAGACGATAGTAGGCCTACTTACACTATTCACCTTTGGTAAAGGTATTATTTTATGTATTACTTAAGGGAAAGTATTCATAGTTCTTGACAAATATGATTCATGGTTTTTAGAGATAAGCTCGGTCTCTTGTAGATCTCTTGCAGCTGTTCTTCATCATTTTCTTTATGTTTTTTTCCTCTTAATTCCTCACTGCTCTGCTCTGCTCTGTCTACACTACATCATATGAAACTCAAAAATGTACAGTATGTTTCCATACTAATTTCAAAACATGTGAGCCTTAAAGAAATTCATAATTCTTCATGAAGTGCAGAGATGAGCCCAAATACAGCAGGATAAGGACATGGAGGAGACAACATTTATTTTAGAGGATGAAATAAACTGGGACTGGCAGCAGGACCTTGACTATTACAGAATATAAATCTTAATAGCTTCCTATGATATACAGCAACACCTAATAGAGAGTCTGGCCTTCTGGCCATAAAATTAAATGTCACTGTCGCTTTGTCCGGCCCTCATTATCATACAACAGACTGAACGCTGACGTCACACTCCTGATAAATATACAAATTGCGTACAAGAGGTGCAAAATGTGACTTTGGACATAGCTGTCTCCACCTGTCGCCCAGTCTGCAAGCTAATAGGAAAACTTCTATGACTCTGTCCACGCCGGATGAACTAATAAAGTTGAGTTTTATTGCTTGGCTAAAAAGATGCGAAAGCACAAATATAACATCGGACCAGAACAAGGCCTCTAAATAATGTGCATGAATCAATCTGATTCACTGACCCATGAAAAATTCTCTGCACTCTTAAATTGACTTAAAATGTCAAGTGACTTATAGACTACAAGGCTTTAAACTGTTTAGCATTTCCACTGAAGCCCTGTGCAAGTAATTATGCAGTTTTATTAGGGCTTGTCACTGCTTTGTATGCAGCTCTGACCGCAGAGTTTTTTCTGTGGGTCTCGAGTCAAATGGATTTAAATGGCCCAAGAGTTTAATGAACTGGTAGCATGAAAACATTAGTCATTTGGCTGCCCAGTTTCTCCACCTGCTCCCTCATGGGATAGTGTTGAGAGTGACATCGGAAACACCTGCTTCAATCCCTTTTACGCAGTCAGTAAAACAGTCAATCAAACTGAAGAGCTGGTAAAACATGACTGTGCCCTTGAAGCATGGGCCACAGCACTTGTCTTTTTATTGAGGCTATAATTCACCTGTGACGGCCTGTTGATTTATCACAGTTTGAAGGGATGGGACTGTGGATATTGCTGATGGCTGTTCTGGCCAACAAAAAGTGTGTGAGTGTGTGTGTCTGCTGTGTGACATGCAGGAGGGGGGACAGGCTGCAGCTGGAAGTATATAACCCAGTTGGGACCAACAGAGCACATACAAGACTTCTTTCCACCTGAGGAGCTCCGGTGTGCATCAGAGACACTTTCAACAACAGCATCCTATAATGATGAAGAGTAACCATCTGCTGTCTTGGGCCTTCTTGCTCGTGGCCTCTGGGCCACTGCTTGCCCACCCCATCACAGAATCTGCCGAGATGCCCTATCCAGGACCTGGTGAGTGGAAAGTAATATCTTCATTATAGCTGTTATTCACAGTAATTCAGCAATTCAGCCCCTTGATTAGCATTTTTAGTAATAAAGCTTCATTTGTGAAGATTAATGGCAGGCAAGTCCTTGAAGTAATTGCCTCAGCGCTGCAGTGTTAAACACTGATTGTTCTGCCAAAGTGCACATCATGGACCATTAATGCGGGAATTCTCTGCCGTCAGCGAATCTACTCTGTTCCCTGTTCAAATAATTAGAAATACTAAGTTATCATGAATTGCTGTAGAACATTTCATTACAAAAGTGGAAAACTGTTTGCTCTGTTGCATAAACCAGACAAATAATTAGAATAAAGGAGAATTCTAGAAAATATACATTGTGCGAATCTATACCTGTTAATGAATGGTGGTTGGCAACTTTGTCTGGTTGTTTGGACATCCTCAGTTTCAGTGGAGGACCGAGGAGTCGGCGCTCTGGATGATCTTTCCCTCGCTGAGCAAAGCTTCCCTCTTAAGGATGCTGCTGGCCTCAGATATGCCTCTCTGATATCTGAGGAGGTGAACAGAGATGGTAATAAACACACGGCATCATTACACACTTGTATGACTTATTCGTATGTGCAAGAGCTCATATTCACTTAAATTATCCAGGTGAAATTGCACACTTGTTCGTTTGCACCACATTGTGCTCACACACTTGATTTGTAGTACACAATTAAACCATGCCTAATATGCAGGACCTCTGGACAAGCAGGCAGTTTGTGGTTTTCAATAGGGCTTAACCGACATGGAATTTTTGGGATCGACGCTGATACCGATACTAAAGAGCAAATTCTGATATTCAATATTTTGGCCAATATTATATGTATATATAGGCTACATTATCAGCTGGATGAGGTTATTCAATACTTGTGACAAAGATATGTAATGGAGGCAAGATATCTTACATTTTAGCAAACTTTAATCCAAACATCGGTGCTCTGGCCAGTAAACGCTTCACTTATAGTTGCAAAATGACAGACTGCCCTCTGCTGGACACTCTACCCAATTACACCACTTCAAATAACTAGTCCATGCACTTTTTCTGGCAATTTTTATATCGCCGCATATCGGAGAACATATAGGCTGATACCAAAGTATCTGCGATAGGCCACTAACTGCCAATGATATTGGCAAACCGATATATCAGCAGAGCCCTACTATTGTTCAAGATTTTCAGTTTGTAGTTGCTGACAGTGGTGTGTGTGACACCTTTTTATTTTCCCACTATTTTCTTTTATTTTTACTCTGCAACTGCCAAGACGCTCGACATCCACAGGAATGTTTCTATTGCAACAAGCTGACATAAGTTATCTCAAATTTTAGACTCAGCTCATGTTTTGTTTTATCCCAGGTGTCAGAACAACAGGTCTGCTTCCCAGAGGGATGAAGAGAGAGGTAGGTTTTCTACAAAAATTATCCCCAAAACAGCAAAGTAAGCTACTGCGAGTAAAATGTTCATCACTGCTGCTTTATCCCGTCTCTCAGGTCCTGCTGGAGAAACAAAGTCTCCTAAATCCTTTCAGCCATGTGCTGGGCATCCGGAAGCAGTTCAGGAAGAGATCAGGGAATACCGAATGCTTCTGGAAGTACTGTGTCTAAAACTGTCAGCAGGCACAGATGCCACACACAAGAGACAGGGCTTGCACTAAAACAAAACCTCTTTTCTTGCACTCACATAAGTACATGCAGACAAAATGAGAACCATTGTGCATGCATTTACTCTGTATGTGCATATACATGCCCAGGTGCGTGTACTCACATAAACACTCACATACACAAAACGCTATCTGTATTTGTTCACCTAGAGAACAAGGCCATTGGTGTGATTGAGATATGTTGTTTGGGAACTTCAAGATGATTTATTGAGACTGCTTTTATGTTGTCGACATACACACGTTTGTTAAGAGTCCTTGGTTGTCTGATGTATGACCAAATGTCCTTTACATGTGAAAGACTGTATGTTGAATAGAATTAAAAACTATATTATAAATACTCTCTGCTAAATGTCTTTTCTTGATAAAATGTGTTGCGAGCTTTAGAAAACCAATATTCCTTCTTTAGAGGTGAAAGAGGAAACAAAAGACGTAGCAAACTTGGTTCTCGAGTTTTCTTAATTTTTTCCTTTTTTTATTATTTTACAGCAGAAAGAATATAAAGCATTCAGAAAACATCTTCCATATTTTAAGGGCAATTCAAAACGTTTTGCATGGCTTCAGCAGCTGAAATCTCTTTTTTTTTTAACATATCCATCGAGTCAGTGACGCTTGTACATGCACAATTACAAAAATAAAACTTACAAACAAGAGAAGTGGATAAAAAGGAGGAAAACAAAAACACATTAGGAGAACTGAGAGGAGATGAAACTTTTTAAAGGGAGGGGGGTCGGGAGCGGAGAAAAATTGGGTCACATAACAGGGAAAGACAGAGAGAGACAGCTATAGAGGAGAGGAAAATAGATCTAACACTAGTTCACATGCAAAGTGTCGAGGACCCGTAACTTTCTATCAAAGCAGGGCCTTTTTTTTTCTTCTCGGTTTGGAATTGATGAAAACGTGCAGTTCGGTAAAGGGTGCCATATAATTGCTGTCCATAAACTACTGAATGCTTGTCTTGCAATACTGGCATTTGCATAAGAGTAAGTCGACTACATGTGTCCAATCAGTTTTAACTTCACTAGGTCTATAGGTCTCCACAAAATAGTTCTTTATTGCTCTGTGTCCACGAGTGGAATATGTTTTAAAACGGTTTCTGTTCTGTTGTCCTGGTGTGCCTACCTTTCTCTGGTTTGGGTGCTTGGGGGGAAAAAGAAGAGGAGGAAAGGCAGATTCCCAGGTCAATTCACAGAACATCTTGAAAATTGACAGTACTGTATTACTAATGAAGAGTGCCTATCAGCTAACCTGTCATCCCATTCATAAATGGCAGTAAAAACAAGATTTGCAGGTGAACTTCTCATATAACTACACTCTTAATCTTAAATACCCTCTAGACTTTGTCACTTAGATAAATTAAAGGCCTAAAGAACTGGCCAGAATTATGCTATGATTTGACAGGCTTCTGTGACAGAAAGTCAAATCATTTATCTTAATGAGCTATATATAACAGGACTTCATTCTAGGGCTCCACTGGCGTCTGTAAGGTTTAACATTACTGAGAGGAAGTGGATTTTATTTCGTATTCATTAATTTTAAAGACTCAGTGCCGCAGCGGTGAACCTGTCTGTCCCAGATTCCTCACCAGAAAGCACCGCTGAAAGGTTTCCCTCATTTCAATTTCAGCTTCTTCTGCTGTGAATCACTAGTCCCGCTCTGTTTCCTCCTCCCCATTTTGGCACCCTGAGTAAAATACAGAAGGGAGGTGAGCCGGTCCCTCAGCCTGTACAAGAGCAACACTGCCTTCACCTCTCAGTGTATGAATGAAACGGACACCTTTACATGTCTGCATGTGTGCTGTGCTGTGTCTTGTGCGTGCGCTTGTGTGTATCGTGTGTCACTTGGTTAATACTTGTGGTTCATACTGTCGCAATGCTCTCCAACCTTGTCCCTTTGTTCTATCTGAAGTTGGGATTACATTGATTAAAAATTTAAATTAAAAAAAAAAAAAATGAAGAAAAAGTCTAAAAAGTTAGAGCTCGGTCAAAAACAATCTCGTTGTCATGCTTCGCCGTGAAAACGTCAGTAACGACTGATTTTGATCACTGGCTCGTTTGTGGGATTCCCGCCTGCCAGCTGGTCACACGCCCTCTGTCTTTCTTAGTTCTGTGACACGTCAAACCAACGTTCATCGTTTTACAGA
>JAPZDX010000002.1:21708445-21718482 GCA_029783625.1 Naso annulatus | reverse complement strand
CATTGATAACCCGTAAATAAGGCTAATAATTATAGTTTATACCGACTTTTGCTGAAAAAAATAAAAATCTCATCAGTTTAAGATGTTTCCCAGCAGTATTTAAAGTCCCCACACGTACAAAATGTTTAATATTTCCAACTCCAAGACGACACTGACCGTGTGTAAGAGGACAAGGACAAAGACCTTGAACGAACTTCAAACTGGTGACACATCATTAAAATCACTTGATTAGAATGAGAAGGGTGAAAGTTATTAAACTGTCCTTTAAAATCATTGAAAAATCGAGAATTTAGTGGACATTCACAAGAACAATGATATTATTAATTCACTTAACTGCTTTCATTTAAAAAGCACTTTAGATAAGTGGTATCAACCTCACTTTGGAATCCTCTGGTTCTTAAAAATCTATCGAACTGAGTCTTTGTGACCCAGCTTTCAGGCTGATACATTGATATTACAAACACAAAGAATGATGGCAAAAAAACACAACACTGCCTGTGAAAAAATAAAGAGCCCTGGAACTCACCTCGGGATAGGACCACTCAGGGGAGTAGTCAGTGACCATGAAGAGTCGACCTGTCGCCTGGAGCATCCCCATCCCCTGGGCCACAGCTGCAGAAACCACCTCTGCTACATTCATGTAGGACAGTGAGCCCGCTTCTCCTGTGCTTCCCCCAGCTCCAGCCCCTCCACTCAGGGACTGGGGGCTGCAGCAGGGTTGAAGGCAGAGCTCTGACGGGTTGAAGCCAGAGCCTCTGGTCCCTCCGTCCTCCTGGCCTTGCTGGGGGGCCCCACCAGCTGTGGTCTGACTATCAGAGCTGTGGGATGTGACGAGCTGGTGAGCATACAGGCCCCCTCCAGCTGACATGGTGGTTCCACTGCCGTCCACTGAGATGAAGTCATTGATGAGGTCAGAGAACTGGTTACCAAAGGAGATGTCGAAGTGATCCAGACTGATCTCCATGCCCGTGCCTCCTGCTCCTCCGTTACTGGCCGCTCCACCAAGGCCTTGGTGGGTTCCAACTGTGTTGTAGAGTCCCTGGACCATGCTTGTGCCCTGGAGGAGAGGCTGCAGCTGCTGTTGCTGCTGGGAGCGGTTGCTGCCATCACTGTTATTGTTTCCATTGTGAATTGCTACCCCTTCTCCTCCACTTCCAGTCCCCGCTCCACCTCCATCCGAGGCTTGTTGCAGATAGTGCTCTGCGGCCCCTCCCTCTCCGTTTCCACAGGCTTGAATGTGGTCTCCTGGCTTGAGTAGATTCTCAGCTCCATTCTCAGTGGTTCCAGCTTGAGCTGAACTCACGCTGCCTGGTTGCTCTAGACCGACCACCTCCTCGTGCTCAGTGCCCAGCCCAGGAAAGGTCCCCTGGTACTGCAGCAGCTGGAGAGAGCCAGTCTGGCCAGGCCCTTCTGTGGGTGATCCTCCATTACAGTTGGCCCTGTGCTGGGCCTGGTGGGCCTGGTGGTGGTGGTGGAGGTGGCCGTTGCTGCCAGGGGAGTCCGTCTTAACCACCTGCATTCCCATATAAGCTCCAGAGTCGTGGGAGTTGTGCTCCAACAAATGTGTTTTCTGGCCCATGCTGGGCCTCCCCTGCTGAGCCTGGCTGGTCTGAGAGGCATCCTGGAGGAAGAAGTTGGGCGAACGATTCTGATGTTGCATGTGAGGACTGGACATGGCCTGACCATAGCTCACAGTGGTAGCACTGGAAGTATACTCCTGTTTTGCATCAATGGCACTGAAATCCATCTGCTCCAGCGTGGTGCTGGGACTCAGACCCCCACCAGAAGGTAGCAGGGAGCCCGCTGGTGTCAGAGTAAGGCTTCCCTGGCCAGAGCCAGCACCAGATGACACAGACACTCCGCTGCCGCAATTTACGACTGCCCCCACCTGGTAGCCACTCTCCTTGGCCAGCTGCTGCTCAAAGGATGTGTCTTCTGTCTTGATGTTCTTTACCAAAGCTGAGCTGAAGGTGTAGCTATTATCTGACATGGTGGGGGAGCGCTGCAGACTGCCATTTGTGTTACTGCTGCCCCCAGAGGAAGATGAAGTTGAGGAGGAGTTGCCTTCTGTCTTCATCGCACTGCCTCCGTAGGTCTGGCCCTGTTTGGGGTTGTTCAGGAAGCAGTCTGGGTCAAAGTTCATATTGGTCTCTGGGATCTTGATGGTTCCAGAGTCCAGACTGCTAGAGAGCACCAGTTCCTCAGACACAGCAGCTGTAGACAGCATAGACAGACTGTCTCCTGCTGCAGTCGACCCAGGTTCCCCCACTCCCCCACTGGGGAAGGCAAATTTGTGACGATCAGAAGTCACAGACAGCACCAAGCCTTGTGAGGTGGCATCTGCACCCATCAGGTGACTGTTGGGACCCCCAGTGGGAGACATGCTGTAGACAGGGTCTCCAGTTACTTCAGACATAAAGACACTCTGGGACAGGCCAGACATGACAGAGGCCACATGGCTCATCCCTGTCACCACAGGGCTGTCAGCCATGTCTGGATCGCTGTTGAGGCCACTACTGATGGAAACAGGGGAGTTCTGCGTTGTGTCAGGGACCTCAACCTGGTTGGTGGATGACACCTCGGTGCTGTTTTGGTGCAGCAGGACGGGCTTGTGGACTTTGCCGTTGCGTTTCTCTCTGGCGCTGCCTCCTCCACCCCCTGTGCCAGAGCTTTTGCCTCCACCGTGGGTGCTGTGCTCGGTCTTTCCCTCAGATACATCGTTGTTCTGGACCTCAGAGTGAGCACTGCCGTAGCCCCCTGAGCGGGGATCCACCTTTGGAGAGATGATGCGGTGTTTGGCGCTGTTGCATTTGTGGTGTACGCTGCTCCCTGCACCTGTTGAGGACAAAGAGAGCAAAGATGTTGGGGATTTGGATCAGTGACAACAAAGAAAAGACTAAAAGAGGCTATTGATTTGGACATTAAGATTAATAAGAACTGGACAAAGATGAATGGTCTGTTTTTCATATTAACAGTTTGTGAAAGTGGATTTTCTCTTGGGGACGATAAAACTAGCCTTTACTTTAAGTTTTTTATTGAGAGAAGCATATGGGAAGTTTTGCATGGCTTGTTACCTTAAGTCATAAAAAATAAAAGTTCTGCAGGGGGTTATCCAGAGTAATTTGTTTTGGAAATAAGTGAACCACTGCTCTACATTTTTTTCCTGAGAGACAGCCAATAGTGAAGTACAGAGGTGAAACTATTTGATTGATTAGCATAACTTTTGAGAACTGCCGGGCTATTTCAGGTATGGCTCTGACAAAGTTATCAGTAAACAAAAAAAAGGAGCCAATAACCCTGAAACTCAATTTCACTATAAATACCAATAGACCTCAACCACCTTTTCAGAACTGTATCTTTATGGCCTTTTTGTTTCTAGTGCTGAATTTTCCAACAAACGCCATCCCACCCACTAGCCCTTACCCAGGGTGCCCGTGCAGAGGCAGTTGTGAGTCCGGGGAGGTGGCTTAGTTTGGTGGCTGTCCAGAATCTGTTGCACTAGCTGCTCCACTGAGAAGCCAGAGCTGCTGTTCCCATTGCTGCAAGTCCACTTGATGCCATGAACTGCCGGGAGAGAGGAGGAGACAGAGATGTCAGCCAGCCCAACAGACCACCAGCCACGCCAACCCCCCGCCCCACCCTCTGCTCTCCCTGCCTATCTGCCAGTACACCTCATGCTGCTCACTGGACACCTCCATAAATGTCAAAGTTAGCGTGTGGCAATAGGGAAATGAATATTTCAGTTTTTTCCAGAGGCAAAACAAACAACACACTAAGTAAAATACATAGCATAATGGTTTTAGTTAATTTCAATTAGTCTCCCTTTACTGTAACATCAAGCCTTTTCAACTGAGCTGCTTATTCTTAATTGTGCCCTTTTCTCTCCCATGTGTCACTCTGGGGCCTCTCCCTCTGTGTGCCGTTGAAGGTGACAGCCAGCCCGATCCCTTCACCCTCCACCCTCACCCTGACCTAGGACTCTGTTCTGACAGTAAAAGCCTCGAGGGAAGAACATCACCTAGTTGCTGCTGCTGCGCCAAGGAAAAAAAAGGAGGCTTTCTCCCATAAAGCTCCACTCCCTGCCTCAGTCACACCTCGCTAGCAACTCCTAATACATTTCATCGCTCCACTTGCCAACCAGCCACCACTTTTGATGAGACAGATAGTGGTTTTAGTGGCTGTAAGGTGGTAGGAGACACCTCTAAGTGCCGCGGTGCTAAGGCTCTCAACCGGTTTAAAAAAAAAAAAAAAAAAAGGTAACATTGTAGAAGTGAAGCATATTTAGATTATCAAACAAAATCAAGCCTGCAAGTCCCCTACGCTTCAGTAGCTCCTTTGGTTAAATATGCAGGAGAGAGAGAGAAGGAGAGAAAGCTTTACAGCATATGGAGAACAGTGAGAATTTACTTATTGCATTTCTATTTGCATGTGAGATGAAAGGAGATGGAAACAGCAGAAGTGGTTGAGAGTAATGCAGATTAAAGACAGAAGCGTTTAAAGTGAAGTCAAGAAAGCTGAGAAACATGATTGGATGACTGTGATAAGGATCTAACTTGAAAGCTTTAAGATCCTTTGGCAGATTACAGACTGGTCACCAGCAGATGTCAGTAGAGCTGCTGTGATCAAGCTAAGATCACACGCTTCACAGACAACTCAGTGTGGCAGGTTATAGAAACATAAACAGGCCTCATTTTTATCTATTATAAAGTCAGATTTATGCAGCTATTAATCCAGAGTGACTAAGATGAAAAAAAGGATTTGACACCAAATGTGACAAGGAAAGTTTCATCTAATGTCGTCGTAATTACTGAACAAATAATTGTGTCTGTCTGGAGATCCCATTAGGCAGTGAGGCTTGAGTCACCATTCACCTCCTGCTAATGTGTAATGCAACAGTGCAAATTAGATGATGCTAGTATTACTGACACAGAGATGATGGGGCCATAGGCATACTAAAATGCTGTCATGAATCCCCTTCTGTGACGCTGCCGGACAGAAGTTCATCCGTTAAGATGAGATGAATGTGAGAGGGTGACAGAGCAAGAGTGAGAGCCTGATACAACAGCTTACATCCACCATGTAGTGCCATCCCTATTTGTCCAAACAATCCTGTCTCCCCTCTGCCTTGATCCCTCATGCCAGGATTGCCACGGCCCTCCTCATCTAGACGGGCGTCACCCCAGAGGCTCTGGGTTGTTGACGTACAGTTACCACGGTGTCCGCCTGTCTGCTCCTCTCACTGAGGGTTATGTTCCAAAGCAGACATGACAGGAGCAGTGCCACTAGGTTTAATCCCAGTGGCAGCAACAGCACAGGCACCAAACAGCAACCCAGCCACATCATCATCCTGATGACTGCATCCTGTCATGAGCAGCATCGCACAGCCCTAATGACAAACACAGTTTATCTGTAGGACACACACATCTCCCATCTGGTTGCCTCTGCACCATTGGACACTATATGGGACAGTGGAGTGCAATAGTTTACATGATGGTCAGCCCTGTCTGTCTTGCGTGATCTGTTCATCTCTGCCCCTGTCTGTCTAGCCTGGAGACAGGCCTTCTGTCTGTCTGAGTGTTTGTTAAAGCCGCTCATGCGCTATCTGTCAGCAGGCTAGGGGCATAGCTGGAAAGAGCGCTGCTGCGTGTTTGTAGCATTAGAGCAAAAGAGTGAATCAAGCTGGCTGCCTTGTCTATGGAACTGTAGCGTGACTGAGTAGTGATGCCACTCTCTTACCCCCCTCTTCATCCCCTTTGCTTCTTCCTCTTTCTCATCAAACACTGCAGAGCGTTAAGGAGGAAGAGGTCAGACAAGGCCATGTTTCACTGGGCTTACATTTGAACTGGTGTGTGCGAGCATCCGTGCATGTGAAAGTTTTTGCGACTACGAGCACGAGTGTGTGTGTTTGTCGTGGGGAGACGGGGAGACAGAATAAGCTCAACTGATCCATGAAATCCACGCTTTCCCTTTGTTGTTTTCTTTTTTGTATCATTAGAGGTGTCAAACGGTTTGCGCACTGAAATATCGTGAAGAGAATAACAAAAGGGAAGAGCAAGATGGAAGAGGGCAATTATATTGCAAAAGTTGACAATGTTCCTGAAAAATAACTATTTGACATTAAACTCAGGGCTTGTGTGCTGACAAAAATGAGGATGTGAAATCATTATATAAGAACAATTTCCTGACAATCAGCCACACAAACTGCATGACCAAATGTCAAACATGTGCTGTGCACTCGTGCCATCTTACTGATCATTTTGCATATTCCTGATAGATCCGTCCAGCTACTTTATCTCTATAAACTTCCAGTTACAGAGGAAGTTGTTTTATATCCAAAAACGATCCATAGCACTGACTGCATATTATAACATTCCTGTGCAATTCAAAAAAACATATCCGCTATTAGATGCAAATATTCCAAGATGTAGGTCAGTGTAGAAAAAAATGCACTATATGTTAAGAGCTCATGTATAATTTAAGATTAAATAATGCATGGATAATATAGCATGACTTCATCGCAAGTCCTTCCTCCCTTCATTGGGACGGGAGGGTTGCTACTTCACATAAGCACTAGGTGGCAATGTTGCTCCATCACTGAACTTGTGTTGACATGCTGGCTGGTCCAGGAGAAAGAGAGAGAGAGAGAGAGAGAGAGAGAGAGAGAGAGAGGGATGGGGAGGAGAGGAAAGATAGAAAGCAAAGACAGAAAGCAGGACGGGGCTTTTTTGCTCTTTATGTAGCCCCCTCATGTAGCCTGGCAGCTAGAAGGCATCTCATACTCACCCTCTTTGTCCCAACAACTCACAAAGTTAATGACTTTACGCATTACTGCAAATGGTGCTAGGTTTTTTTACATTAAGCCGCAGACGTAATGAATACAGTAGGCCGCTGTTGATCAGTGGCAGTCCTGAGGTAAGGCTTTATGTTAAAATATGTTGTAAAACTGATACCAGGCAGAGCTGCGAGGGGGATAACAATACCGCCAAGACTTCAGCGATGACAGTCTTGACTGCCTCGTCAGTATGCAGCTTGCATGTGTGTGTGCTTGTAAAGCTGCTGACACGTTCCTCCTTACCTGGCCACATCACCAATAATTGGCCATCAGAATATCAGTCACAGCACGGCCCCGGCCAGACACACCCGAATCACAGCCTGGTTGTTAAAGGTATCTTAACAGCTCTCTGAAAGATTTTCAATGCCCCGCAAGGACCCTGTTCGGCTATTATCATCATCAGACAAACCCTGACTTTTTCCAAAACATTGCCTCAATCTTTGGCCAGGTCTCATAAAAACACACAGTGCATCTCACAGAGCATTAGGAAAGCCGATAACAACAAGGGTCAATCTATCGAGGGGGGGAGACAGAGAGGGTCAGAGAAGGGGCGGAGGGGGGATTCTGGTGAGTCAGACATTCTCGCTCCCACGTTCTAACATAAATCAATAACCAGCTTGCTGATTTCCTCTGGCTTGTCTTCCTCATGGGCCGGAGAGAAGGCACGCTCACGGCCTGGCCAGAGTGGTGCCAGAGGTCTAGGGGAAGAGCTGAACTTTGACCCACGACTCGCAGACGGCTCCAGGAAGAGTGCACACTCATATAACAATGTACGAACCCTAGCCGAAGATGCTCTCTGACAGAGGTGCTGAGGGCACTTAGTGTACCAGCTATCAACTAATAGGACCAGACATTAAATCGTCATACAGAAAAACAGCCACTATGTTTAGTCTTTCCAAGCAAGTACACATGTAATGGCCTTTTTAGAGGAGACAGCAACTGTTAATTTTAAAGGCTATAATAAAAGTGACTGGAGTGATAACTGATGAATGCACAGTCCAGAATGGAATTATCAAATACTCACACATGGGCTTGAGCTGGCCAATCAGCTCCTCCTTGGTCCACTTGGCCCACTCTTTCTTGTCTGTATTGATGGAGCACAGGATCGGACCACATGGTTTCCCACAATCCTCAATGGCTGGAACATTCAAATAGTGGACGAGCACAATGTCAGGGTTCTGTGGGGAGCACACAGAGAGAGAGAGAGCGAGAGAGGGGTTTGAGGTTAGACGAGATGACACCGAGGATAGAGCTGGTTTCTTGAGGATAAAACAGCAAGGAGTGGTAGTGACACATAGATACTGTGGCTCAGCTGTGAGGGCTTTTATGTGGAACATGCCAGCTGGTTGGTGTAAACGAAAATGTTGCTGAACTAGAAACACTAGATGGTACACACACACAACAGAGCCCAAGAACAGAAGAGTAAATGCACAACCCAAAACACAACCAGGGAGCAGAACAAATCTGGGATCAGAAATCTGCCATAATCTCACTCATTATGTGGCTATCTGTATCTCTCTATCAAATGTGTGTGCGTGCTAGGACGCGTGTATTAGCCTGTGTGCTCAGTTTTCTGTGTATTTGTATGTGCATATGTGTGATAATCACAATGTGTGCTCATGTAACACACTTATGGCATTTTGTCAAGTCCTCCCACATGGTGAGTTGATGCCCTCAATTAACTCTGCTTGTGTTTACCAAGTCAAAACTCAACAATTTACTGTGCGCAAATTGTTTCTGGGGTTACCTCTGCACATTTCCTAAATTGACAGTTTTTGAGTAATAGGTGGCGTTTAAAGGAATGTTGCGCGGGTGTGAGGAACATCAAATCGATTCCATGATAATGAAAAGCTCTGATTACTGAGCGTGGCAAAGACTCACACAAGAAATGTTCCCGTTTCTGTCCTTATCACCTCCAATTTATTGTAAAGACCCAACTGCCACTGAACGCACGCACGCCTCACTCACAAATGCAGCACAACATCCCAACACTGATGCATAGGATACAATTAAAAGCTGACCAGTAGGTAGACAAATATAAGCAGGTTTACAGTATATAGATGTAAGAATAAACACTGCACACGAAAACCACACTTTCATGTTTCCATGTGTGCAGGCACTCGCTGCTAAACAAGACACAAGAATCGACAAACCAACAAAGACCTTGATAGAGAAAAATGCCATGACAACATGTGTGTGTGACTGCAGTTTGAAGCTTCATCAGTACTAAGTGGCAAATAAATCAAGGCACTGCTACTGTAGCTCTGTACTCCCTCTCAGTGCATGCCATTAATCTGCGACTACAACCCCCGTCTCCCCATCGCATTCTCCCCCTTTCATCAGAGAGGGGTGTGGTAGGGGCCACGCAGATCCAAAGACACAATTACATCTTTGATTAAACATCACAAATGTATCAACTACTACCACCGTCTCATTGTGTTCGGCTAGTAGAGAAAACAGCAGCGAGTTGCATGTAAAACAGTTTCAGGCGATGACCTCCCTCCACCACTTCCACCAGCAGCTGCAGTATGCTATCTCCCTGCTTTCCTTGTCCCCTGTCATTGGTACGGACACTAGATGATGACTGGCGCCCTGTTTGGATGGAGAAGGCACAGGGCGGTGTGTGATGCCCCCATATGGCATCACCAGCTGTGTCAATAGCAAAGAGATGCCCTCAATCCTTACTTGGAATGAGAACGTCAAACGTAGACGGCTTCAGTTAATTACGGGTGCCACATAAACGTATGTGGATGTATGGGTGCAGGCGGTGGTGAATATGTAGAGACACGCAGCTCATGCATCGGTGTAAGCATAGACACACACACACAAACAGACAGCAAGGACAAAGTCATTAGAGAACTGTAACAGACATATATACTCAAAAGACGCACAAGGGTTAACTGTGCACAATCATACACACGGATACGCACAATCTCCTCCATCCAACACCCACACTCCCAGCTGTTTCCTACCTTTCCACACACAGCCACTTAAATATGCACACACATACATATGCACTAAACACAAGGGGAGAGATCATGTGGCAGCTTTACAGCTCATCCAAACACAAGGAATCGGTGTCGCCGTGCTTTGCTATCATGTACCTGCTATCTGCCTATCTGGAACTTTCCTTCTCTTTCTCCAGTCGAGTTTTGCTTCTTTTCCTCTCCGTACTTTATAACAATTTTAACTGTTCTCTCCCAAC
>JAPZDX010000002.1:21697063-21708345 GCA_029783625.1 Naso annulatus | reverse complement strand
CCCAACTCGGGGGCCCACCTCCACTTTGAGAGTAAAACAACACAATGAAAATGTAAGGCATAACATAAATCTATCAGGATGGTAATTTAATTTAATTTCCTGCTGGCTGCTTTCTTTTTCCACAGTGTAATATCAGGAGTTGGTTCTCGAGGAGCAGGGGGGAAAAAGGGCTGAGGGGGAACTTTTTGCCTGGATACTATTTTCCAGAGAAAATGAGATCTCATTAACTTATTGATTAATTGTGTAATGTAGTCTTTTGGTTGTTTTTTCACTCTTTTCCCGTGCGGTTCTCAGGGCAGCTTTCCAGCCTCACTTCCGCAGTGGAAGGGTAGACTGGGATGCAGTTACAGGAGCCTGCGGTGTGCATGTGGGTGAGGATGTGAAGGCGTTTGTAATTCTGTGTATGTGCTTGCATGACGCTACGTGTGTATGCGAGCTTGAGCCTATAAATACAGGCATGTCAGCATGTTGGCCGTAGTCGTACGCACGTGTGCCAACCATGTTAAGGCTTCTTAAAGCATGAACATATCGTGTATATGTAAAATGTAGCGTGTCTCCAGCCAGCATTTTTGATGTTGCTGTGTTGTGTTAATGTTTACTGCGCCTCCCTAGAACAGATGGATAGATGTTGAGATAATTACTAGCAGAGTCTTGGGGAGTCAGCCATGGGGGCGGAAGGCCTGCTGAGTGGGTGGTGGAGCGCCTTCCTGCCCCTCCCTTCACCACTCTCTCTTGCAAACACATGCAAATACATCAGCATACAAATGCATGTATGAACAAAAAAAAAAAACAACAAAAAAAAACAAAGCACACACACATACAGTGGAGAACATGCACACACACACTACCACTCCAATGCAAAGAGACACACACGAAAAAGTTGGTGTGCCAACACTTTGCACACACATGCATATGCGATATGCAGGACATCGCCATCGCAACCGGAGGATAAAGGTGCTGTTGTAGCCAGGCAACAGGTTTCTCTGGCACCCACACACTTAGAGGCAGCCAGTGCTCCTACGATCTCAGTGACTGCCTACCTCATCCTGAAGTCATACACCCTGTTCTACTCCAAAAAACAAGGAAGGATAGAGAGATCCCCTAATGGCGCTGAGGACACAGACAGTGTTAGATGTCGGCGGAGACAGAGAAAATGACCTTCTCCTTTGTGCTGAATGTAAGGCAGGTAATGTGTATGTTGAGCTGCAGCTGAAATATAATTAACTGAGAATTGAGTACAAAGCACATCTACTGGTGGAAACTGGTGTAGGTGGTCAAGTAATGTGTCGGCAGTCTCGCTAAGTCTCTGTGACCCTGCCACAAATCTGCCACCCTGTTGAAAGACCTCCATGTAGCCGCTACTCCAGCAGCCCACCATAGCTCATTAAGAGAGAGAGAGAGCGGGGGAGAGAGACAGAGTTCCAGGTAGAGATGTATGCAAAGGCAGAGAGACTGAGACAGAAAGAGGAATGAGAGTAACAGCTCTTATATTGTCAGGCAGGCAGTTCTGCTCCATGCTTGTACCATAGCAGGCCTCGCTTTCACAACCAGTGCACAGGAGCGATAAAAACACCATTAACATGAAAGGATCTTAATTGAGAGGGGATGCTTCATGGAACGTGGATGAGCCTGAGAGTGCAGGGGGGGGAAACCTCGTTCCTCTCTGATAAAATAATCAACACGGAGGGATGTGGGCTTCAAAGCCTGCCATACTGAAGGAGAGAGCAGAGCAGATGGGGCTCAGGTATGGGAAAAGTCCCCCTCTCCACTTTTACTCTGAAGAAGGAATGAGGAAATAAGCATAGCAGAAAAGGAATGAGAAAGTACTTCATGGAAGAATTGTGGCAGGCTACAGGGATATCCATCTTAATACAAAATATCATGAAAGCAGGAGCAGTCGATTGTTTTGTCACAAAAATTTCGATGTCAGGGTATAAATACAGAGGAGGCGCATGTGCCGGTGTATTTGTGTTTGTGGATGTATCCGTGCCTTTATGTTTTCACGTCTGCCTACATTAAATCATAAATAGCGTGTGAATGAGTGTCTAGAGGCAGATTTCTGTATGTTGGTCGGCGTACGTGCATCAGTATGCATGCAGAATGAGCGCAATGAGCTGTGTGTGTGAGTCTGAGTGCATCTGCTATTTTGACTGCATATTCATGCTGTCTGTGCTTGCAGTGGGTATTAGAATTCGTGGGCATTTCTGCATATGCCTCGTTTCATGTGCATAAGGAACATTCATGTGCTATACGCTCGTGTTTCTTGATGTGTGCCATAGTCCACTGAGTGGGTACAAGAAGTTATTAAGGCCCTGCTCTCTCAGCTGTGTGGGGGCAGTTGCCCTGGCAGTGGCACAGTGATGGATGGTGCTGGGTGCCAGTCATTAGGCAGCCTCCTGGCCTCTGGCACTGAGGTTGCACTCTTAAACACCGACCTCCCCCGCCTGTCCCCAAACACTGCTGCTCATTTCAAGGTCAACTGCCTCTGTGGTGCTGTAAGTTCACCTCCACAAGGCACAAGACTTCTTCCTTTTGTTTGGAACCTTTATCGCTCACTGCCAACGGGTGTGTTTTAGAATGTGGGGGTGGCTGGCTGGTGCCTTGCCTCGTGCAGACACAGAAGCACAGACACACACAGAAACACACACAGAAGTAAACAAAACCCCTCGTCAAACCCTCCCAAAAACTTGGCAAACAGCCCGAAGCTCCTTTCCAGGTAGCAGAGCCGTCCTCCTATCTGAACCTGCTTTCCCCTCTCTTTCCGTAGGTCCTCTATGACAACCTTTTTGTTTAAATGTTCCCAGTTTAGAACACAGACACCCTAATTGGGGTGTCTGGAGTCAACGCTCAACTTAACTGCTACAGTTCACCCTCTACTGCACCCGGCTCTCCACCAACTACAACACTGCCTGAGTGCCAAGCTAAACGATGCCCGCGGTGGGTACCAATCCAGGGGTAAGAGCCAGTTTACTCAGGGTTTCTTAATGTGAATTGCCTTGATTGCCTCCGTCCAAGGACTAAGAGAGAGACAGCAGAGCGGGACGCACAGCAGGGGAGCCTGATTTCGGGAAGATTCATACTCCACCTCTTTACCTCCACTACCTAGTGTACTGGCTGCAAGATATGAAAGGCAGAACTTGGAACTTTTGAGGAACAGGAAGAGGCCAGCATGTTTGAGCGTGTTTCAGAGGAAGCCAGGGGCTGAGGCCTGTGATGTTTAATTCAGTAGCACATAATCACTCCGATGGAGTTGAGAGCGGGGCTTTAAATAACTCAGCTTAGAGGGGCAGAACTACTTCACTCTGGGTGGGGGAATGCAAGTCAGTGTGTCTACGTGTGTGTGCATTGTGCATGTGTTTGTGCACTTTTGTGTGTAATTGTGCATATGTGAGAGCATTCCACGTTTCTACATGTCTGTGAGTGATGATGCACGGGTGTGCTCCTCTGGTTTTTGTGCAGCTCCTCCCCAGGTTTGAAATATTTTATTTGTGCAGTGCACCACAGTAAAAGGTGGAGAGTTTTTGTTGCTGTGCCAGGCATCTGCATGCATTACAATAAAAGTGCAAAAGGCCAGTATTCAGAGGCTGAATATGGAGGACCATTCTGGATGCCAAGCAGGCAGGCAGTAAGTCAGGCGGTAAGCCGGCGAGTGAAGCATTGAAGCCCCTTTAGCTGCCACAGCTCAACTCACAGTTTACAGCCTACTTATTCTTCCTAAGGCCCTTACAGAGCACACTACCCTCTCCATTAGTTGTGGAGGTCCCAAGGGAGAGGCCACGCTGCCGAGGGGCAGGCTGAGAAAAGGCCATCAGGAGCCCATCCGGCTGCCATAATGGCCTTGGCTGAGCCCATGGCACTGATCCTAATATTCAGTGGCCATCCAGGTGACACTGAGTCACACTGGAATAAAAGGAGGAAAGGGAAGTTAGTGAGCTCTTTCAGACACAGGGAGGATTTCACCGTGTGCTCTCCCTACACGCTTCTTTTCTTTTGTTTCCGCCTCAAAATAACCTCTCAACCTCTGGTTTTCTCTTTCTTTTCACTTGCCTGCTCTCTCATTTTCATCTCTCTCTCCTAGGGCATAGTGCAATTCATTTGGAGGAGGAAAACACAGCTAATGCCATCTCTCTCTACTCCCTCCTTTCTGCTCTCGTTTCCTTTCATATCAGTGCTGAGTCTGATTTGTTTGTGTGCGTCGTCTTTCTCCCCGTGCCAGTCGACAAGGCGTGCTATTTATGTGCCTCTGCCCCTGTCTGTGAGCGAATCAGGACTTCACAGGAGCAGCCAGGGGAGAAAGATGTGCTGGTGCATTTCTAAACAGAGAGTCACAAGGAGGACTGATGTGTGTCCAGCAGCAAGACAGTCCAACCTGGCTACTATCTGCGTCTGCAATGGCCCACTGAACAACAATAGATAACACCGGTTGACGGCATCAACAACAACAACAACTGTGGAGGTTATAACAGGAAACCGACCCAGTCAAGCACAAACTAGTAGAGCATAAAAGCACATATGTGCAAATACTGTATACAGATATGCACTCAAACTTACACAAGCATCAAGAGACTTACACACAATGACAACAGCAATGGCCACAGGACTGCTGAGCCTGTGTGCTCTGTCAAGCATGGTGAGGGGCTCATTATTATTACTGGGCTGGATACTGGAGCAGCCCCAAAGCTCAGCTTGGCAAGACCTCTCTCTGGAGACACACACACTGGCCTCAACACACACACTCACACACACACACATACACACCATACAAATGGGTAATCAAACGTCTGCCCCTGGGAGAAAAAAATGCTCAAATGGTTTCCTAGCAACCAATGGTGTGTATTGGGTCCACATGAAAAATGAAAAATAAAGATAGTGTGTGTGTGTGTGTGTGTGTGTGATTTTGTGTGCGCGTGTGTGTATGACGGAATGAAAGAATGAGGTTGAGATTAACAGCGCATATTAAAGAGAGATAGAAGGGTTTTTTGGGTGAAGTAGGAGGTGGTCGGAGATAAGAAGTCGTGAATGGGTTATGAAAAGGTAATGAAGAGAGAAAGAGAAAAGGCGCACTCAGAAGTCTGCCGATCTGATTGACAAACACAAGCGTTTCCTCAGCCTCTCTACAGGGGCAGTGTTGACTGTGAGTTGATCCGTGGAGCAGGTCCACACACACACTTAAGGTCATGGGAACGTGTTATCAAATTACAGCCCAGTGAGAGATCATCGTGGGCATAAATCAGAATCTCACACACTGTTACGAACATGTAGCAGCTCTGCAGGAGAGGGAATTATGCAAGAACCAAAGCATAGGCTTTGGAGAAATGTCCTCAAATGCAGCGCTGCGTATCACACCAGGATAAAATGCAAAACGCAGGGGGTTGTGCTGTTCCAAAGTCGCACAATCAGGTAAGAGTAGTGGTTTGTAAAATTGCTGCAAAGCTCTGTACAAAGACGCGTAGCTGAATCTCTGGGGCTGTAAAGAGTTTTTTGATCATTGCTGAACATTGTAACTCAAACACGCAAAGTCCCCTTTAAGTATGATCCAACAAAAAGACAGAGTTACATTTTATTTGTTTATCTGTGTGCAAGTGTGCGAAATGCAAGGAGCAAAGCAAGCGTGTAATAGCGTATGCGTGTGGCTCCATAAGATACTAGTGTGTGTGATTGTGCGTGTGCATGTTTTTGGTACATCTGTCTGCAAAATTGTGAGTGTGTGTGTGTGTATGTGTGTGTGAGGTAGTGAGAAGCATGCTATCTCCATCCAGCAGCTGCCACAAAGAGGCTTCCCAAAACAAGTGCAGGGCCATGACAGAGACAGAGCGACCGCAGCCTTCTGGTGGTGTAATAGGAAATTAATTGAGACCATCAATATGGTATTAATCATTAAAGCACAGGTGCTGAGGTGGCACTTTGCTGACTGCTCCACTGTTGGCAGCACTCACGTACACACAGTAAAAGTTTGACCTGCTGTTTTGCAAAAACGTAGAAAAAGAGAGAAGGAGAGACAAGGGACCATAAGAAAAGGAAAGTCTGTATCCTCTGTTTAAACACAGTGGAGATGGTGGGGCAATTTTTATACACAGCAATCCAAGGTCGTTCTTGCTTTGCCTCGAAAATGTTTTGTGTTCACCTCTTTTGAGCTCCCCCAGATAACGACTAAATAGTGAGACAGAAATTGAATAGGAGCGGGTATTCTGAAAGACGTGCAAATCAGAAAATGTCAGGTAAATTTGGGGAAATATTCATCAACTCCCTTGGAAGCCATGTTTCTTATAACACCTAATCCTTCGTGAGGCAAAGCACAGTGAGGACTGGAGTGCCGGTGTTAATCAGCCGGAGGAGAGCCAAATTGCAGCAACTACATTAAGCCGTTAAGCACACCACGTCTCCAAATTGTTGAAGGTGTCTCACTGAGATGAATGCTCCTTCTTATGAATAATACATCACACACATACGCTCAGACAAAACCAGACACTTTATATATGGGTGCATCGCAGTGCACATGCAGACACACACGGGTGCGACGCTGTGTGAGTTTTCTTGCTGAGAAAGTGTGACAGCTGCGCAGGATGGGTGTGTGTGTGTGTGTGTGTGTGGTGGGGGGGTTTGATGTTCCCAACATCGTCTTCAGACTGAGTGAAGTCCAGTTTCAACCAGCCTCCGCAGACACAGTCCCCACTTCATTTCTGACAGTGTCAAGGTTGAGCCTATGAAATGTTTATGATTCAGGAGCTGTAGATAAGATGGAGATTGATCTGGATTGAAAGACAAATAAGTTTGCTAAAGCCCAGAGTCAGCGGAAAAGCAGGCAGAGTGAGCAGAGAGGGGAAAGAATAACAGAGTGAGAGGAGGAAATGCATTAACACAGGTCTGACCCTAAGAGAGCATGTAGTAAAGAATATTTCCTATACACACACTGAATACTGGCGAGAGAGCATGGACACACCATCATGACCAGCTGATTGATTGTACGTGTGTGTGTCATTGTTTGATCCATATGCCGAATTGCTGCCATGCTGAAGACTGGCTGCTCTTGACTACTGACACTTTCCTGTTGTGTGATAAGTAAAAGAAAGTTGATCGTTAAATGAACCTAACCTGATGTTACATTAAAAAAAGAGAAGGTGTATTAAGAGACTCACGAGTAGAGATGCTAGACACTTCGTTTAACTAGAGTCTGCTGACGTGCCCCCAGCTTTCGTTGCTTAACCAGGTGGAGACAATTACAGAGTTTTAAAAAACCCTTGCATTGCAGAACCAATCTTAAGTCTTTAGAGTGGTCCTTCATATTGCTGAAGTCTTGTGTTTGTAAACACTGTCCGACCAGCAACACAACTGCTCCATAACAAAGTGGAGAGAGCAGTATAAACAAACCTAACATTATCATAATGAATGTAAAAAAACAGACAAACATGCCAAGAGTAAGCAGCAACCATGGCATCACTTTTCAGGAGCCCTTCAACTTCATCAGCTGTTGCCATCGCTGAAAAGTGATACCAAATTAAGTTTACTCTGGTTTGTTCCCTTGCTTTATCTTAACTCTTTCTTGTTGATGCCTTTCTGTTTCCGTCTGTCTTTCCTGATTTTAGATTCAGATTTATTTATTTTATTCCTGACCACATCATTGTGGTATAGAGTATAAACAAAACAGAACAAAAAAAAACAAACAAACAAAAAAACATGGTACAATGATAAACATTGTGCCCTGTTTAGCACGGCTAGCAGTTGCAAGTAACCGTGGCAGTTGTCGCTTTGGCAAGATGTCTGTACCATCCTGCAGAGGACATGCTTTTGAGGTGCTTTGAGTGTGGGCTAGTGTACGCCGAAGGTAGAGTTAGCGCAGGGAGGCAGGGAGGCAGTGAGGAATGTGACTGGTTCTTTCCATTTGAACCTCATGGCAGTGATTGGTCAGAGTTTTTACAGAATTACAGCAGCTACAGATGACAAATCTTTTATGGTCCTTTTTTTCAGAGCGCATGATTTATTGATTGCTGTCAGGATCCAAAGACCATTTCAACCAGTGTAACAAAAAGTATATCTGAGTTAAATTACCAACCCTGCCTTTGAGGGTATTTGCTTGCCAGTATTTAAAATGTATAGGTCTGACTATAATTCAAATAGGTTTGTATCAGGAGACAAGGAAATGTGCTACATATGAAGTTTTCATGAGAAGAAAAGTGACACATGGACTGAGGTAACTACTTGCTTCTAGCACCGTGCACTCCATCAATGCAGAACTTCCTGGGAGTATAGGAGGCCCTGACTCTCTTTGACACCCTGGCGATAACACATCACCTTTGATTTACGATGTCCAACGGATGAACAAAATGTAATATGATGTCATCAAATAGAGCGTTTTTCAAAGGCCAGAGGAATGTGTGTGCGAGCATTATTCTGTGCATTTGTGTGTGCATTCATGTGCGCGTATGTAAGGATAAGACCCTTTGATGTATCCCCCCGACGGCCCTGGCCAGCTTGTAGGAGAGGAAAAGAGCAGAGGCCACCAGAGAGTTGGGGCTCGAGCCCTGGAGCCTGTTCCTTCCCTCCCCCTCTCAGCCTGCCTTCCCCTCCCTTCTCTGATCAATACTGGGTCCTAATCATTGAGGACAGTATGGTAGTCCTCTCTTTCTCTCATCTCCTCTTTCCTTTTTTCATCTCATGCTTTTACAACCTCTGCCTCCACCATGCTATTGCCAGCTAACATAAATCATACACACTTGTGTATTGTCTCTGTGTGTCTGTGTCCACACCTATGTGCATGCAACTATACACATTCCTCCAGTGTTTCTATGCATATGTGTTAAAAGGAGTCAGTCTAAGTCTCTGTAAATACGTGAATAGGCTTATACAGGGCTGTTAAAATGTGTGCATGTGTCTGTATGCAACAAGATAAGACAATATCCTCGGAAAAGCAACACCAACATAAACCCAAGTGAATTATGAGCAGCATGCATAAACTTGAATAATAACGCATCCCCTCATTTCGGTGGCTTTATCCCAGTTATCTAATTGCCCCTGTCTTTTTTTTCCCCTTTAATAAACTAATGAATGTGGCTGGATTGAGGCCTGGAATCACATAGGCAGCAATAAGTAGCACTTCTTTAAACCCCAAACTGCATCAGAACAGCTGAATAATTTGTAGGAGAAATAATTACGGGGCAGAAGAGCAGGCATCAATCCTGGAACACCGACAGTGCCCTCGCTGGAAACCACCTCACCCATAAGCCAAGGCTCCATTAGGTATTGTCTGGGGCCCACAGGCTAATTTGTTTGCATCAATAATACATTCAAAGGATTTATCTAACTTGCAAATGAGTGTTCATTTACTGGTCCAAGAGGCAGGGAGGAGAGCAGGCAGCAGGAGAGAAGGTGTGAAAGGCTGAAACAGCTGGTTGGAGCTATCTGGGACATGGTTAACCCTTTGCTAGGCAACAGGACGATGGTCGGTATCTACCAGTTAGTCAGTGGTATTCTGAAATGGTTGGTTCTGACATGCCTGGATAACAGCCAGTGTTCATGTAGGGCAAAGACATGCCAAGGTGCTGGTGACCAACACTTGGAAAGGCATCAAAAATGAAGCAGAGAGCCACTGCACAGCCACAACTTATTACCTGCTGCACCGCACATTCTCTGATCATATGCCAGATGACAAAATGACAAAGAGGAGTGTTTGTGTGTGTCTTTGTTAGAAGACAGGAAGATGGCAATAGTGAGACATGGTGGGCTGCCCTCGGGGGACACTGGTATGCCCAAAGCCCTTTGATCCCTGCACGACGCTGTCTCCCACAGGTGATACCAGGACACGCGAAGGAAAAAGAGGTGGAAAGAAAACAGGGGGAGGAAAAGATGAGGGTTATCAAGAGTGAGCTAGCGAGAGAGTGAGGGAGAGAGAAAGATGGGAGAGGAGGAAGGAAGCTGGCCACGAACATATGCTGCCTTTCTGTGCCAAGCCCCACTGGCTCAGGCAACCCACGCATACGCTGCACTGCTGCTGCTGTTGCCACTCCAGCCCTCTCCAACACCAACACCATGGCACTACTTAGTCAAACAAAGCTGGAGAGATGAATCTGGAAAGAGTCGGGGTCTCCCCAGCCTCAGTACTGCCAGGGAAGGGCTGCTTAACTTGGATAACACAGCCTGATTATACACGCTCACATACATATACAGAGCAGTGGCTTTCAGCTGTTTGGCGAGCCACCCCCTAAGTTTGTGTCACCTCTTATGTGGGCTACCACATGAGGAGTTTTATCATCTCTATATGGGCTAGTCACTTTCCCAGTCATTTTTTCAATAAAAGTAGAACCCAGCTAAATAATGTCATTGTCATGGGTAGTAAATCAGTTGTTGACAAAACACATGTAGAAAACACAGATGTTGCCACCCTTAGACTTCACATTTTATTATGGCCCGACCAGTTTGGGATTTTTGGTGTCAATAACACATATATAAAACTTTATTTTTCAAACACTTCATTTATTAGTTATTAAATAACAGATTGCCTTGTGCTGGACAAACTAAATAATGACACCATTTTAAATCACTAGTCTAAGCATTTTTTCCTTCCCTAAAAAACAGCTTTAAATGTGGCAGATATCATACATATGCTGATACCCAATGTTGTGCATGACCACGCTACGCGCTCATATTTGAGGTGACGGTGAACCGAACGCACCCATCTGCAGCAGCTAAGTGTGACAGTGAGCACTGTTAATTCTTAATGATGCTCCCACGATATTAAATGTCACCCTGACAACCAGTTCAACTTCTTCCAGTGTGAAGTAATTGGTAGTTTACAAGGCTATTTTTCAAAGTAGCTTCTTTAGCACTGCTGGAAACATTACGGCGCACCACTGTATGGATGCTCCATAGACCAGACCGTCTCATTTCACAAAACTTACGTTCTGCTTTTGCAGCCGACCACAGAATTTGGAGGATGCGGCTCCTGAATTGGGACAAATCTTGCGTTTACTTTTACATCATGAGAATGCGCAGCGCTGGATGGAAAGTTTAAAGCAAATCAGACACAACTACCAGGACTTCATATGAATTATTTGAGGAAATTTTATGAAAACATAAGTAATGTTACTCATAGTACATCTTTCATATAATGGTGAAGAGGCAGCAGTGGAGCCTCCCTGTGCCAGCTCACTTGGAAACATTTGATTGTATTGAATATTTTTTAAACCACTGCATAAAAATCTGGTTCATGCAGGCTAAAAAAAATGTCCATTAATCTACAGCAGTGGTTCCCAAAGTGGGGGCCGGGGCCCCTGGGGGGGCCACAAGAC
>JAPZDX010000002.1:21684123-21694919 GCA_029783625.1 Naso annulatus | reverse complement strand
GCATTCACCAGATGGTACCAGCCGTACACCTAGTCTTGTTTGACTACTATTTAATCTGTCAGTCATCTGTCATTAAAATATAATTTCAGCGTTTGAATTAATGTTAATTATCTCTGGACTAATGGTCCGGAGATCATTAACTTAAGTGTCTGTGTGTGTTTGTTTAGGCTAACGTAATGTAGCTATAGCTTGCTTCGTAGGCTTCCATCCTTTCCGTTCAAGCTGTCAGTCCCCTGTCATCAAAATACAACTTTAGCTTTACAAACAAACATTACAGGAATAACTGGTATCAAGAATCGTGGAAATTTACTGGTATTGATATCGCCTATGGAATTTTTGGTATTGTGACAACCCTACTAGTGGCAGTAGTTTAGTAAACGTTGCAGAATTATTTTTGCAAAGAAAAAAATAATTAAGTAACACTGATTAAAAACTAGGAAAGTGCAACAAAACTCCAGCAAAGAGCCCTTAAAGGTAAAGATGCACAAAAGTAAGTAAAGCAAAACTGGAGGAAAAAGCCTTGAAAGAAAATCAGTCTTTTATAATGGCTGTAAAAAAAAAAAAAGAAGTCTTCGGATATCCTCTTACAACCTCAACAACAATGGAAGCAAATGTCAAAGCAGCCATTGTTACCTACGGAAAACAATAACATTCAATTTCTTGTTTGACTTGATTTACTATGTGTAACAATGACAGATGCTGAATAATGTTACTTTCCAACTGACCTGCAAAAACTAAGCTGACGGTAGTTTTAACCCTGTTGTTCACTACCTTCCAAAGAAAATGTGATTGATCTTCAATTCTGCCCGCACCATGCTTCACTGAGCCTTGTGATCAGTATCTCTCACACACTCTCTCTCTCTCTCTCACACACACACACACACACACACACACACACATGAAAACACATATACAGAGACAAACAGCACACTCCCAGGGGCTGGGGAATAGCAACAGCAATGAGAAAAACTCTCACGAGGCAGGAACAGGGTTGACAAACACACTCTCTCCTCCGTCACAAGCAGGGAAAAGCGCCTCTGGACCATTTAGCCCACCCTTACAGTGGACTACCACACACTTTCACAGCCAATCACACACACACACACACACAGACACATAAACACCTACACACACACACATAGGCATACACAGAGAGAGCCCTTAAAATACCTGTTCTAAAAATAGCAAGCGGGAAGCGGGAAACGGGACTGAGGCTATTATTATTGCGCACACGTCCTGCCTGGTCCCACCAAGGAAAGGGAAGAGACTAATGATTTTCCTGGTGCTGGCAATTAAAAAACTATTTGTCACCTGCCAGGCTGCATATGACGTTAGGGGCCTTGGCAGAGGACCACAGAGTAATTCCACATATATACCGTACACGCACAAAGCAGGTTAAAACATCACAAGCATTCCAGAGGCAGAAATGGTGCATGAGAAACAGGTGAAGCTGGAGGGTGAAGGGAAAAAGCCGAGGGAAGATGAGGTAAGAGGGGAGGAAACGGTACTTTTGATAGAGGAACAGAGTTGGGTAAACGGCTGATTTATCCGGACAGGTTAATACCAGGCCAGACAGCACCTCAGACAGTGTACTGCCATCAGGAAGTCATGTAATATTTAAAATCCAGCCAATGAAAGTCATTCTCCTGCTGCTGGGCTTCTGGCTAAAATAGAAATGTATATTTCCCTCTCCACCCCGCCCTCCCTCACCCCCTAAGAGCACAAGAAGAGACAGACTTCAGCTCCCTGCCATCCATATCCCTGACTCCGTCTCTCGCCTGCTCTCTCTTGGGCTGTTCCCCCTGAGAACAGTCTGAAACATGCAGGTTTATACACACTTAACTGCTGTAATTCCCTGCTGTATTTGCCTAAATAGTTTAAGGAATTTTAGCAAAAGTAGAATCACATTTCATTGATTTTTTTTTTCATTATAACATAATTAAATAACGCTTTGTTTCTGCTTTGCTGCAGTTTCTGCATCAGGAGGTAGACGTTGTATACAGACAGACTGGGAGATGAGAAACAGCCTGTCAATCTGAGTTATCTGAGGGGGTCACTGAGGAAATCAACTTTGTTTTTTTGTTTTGTCTTTTTTCATGGCTTTGAGCTCTCCCCTGTTGATGTACAAGAGGAGGATGGGTCACACAGGGGGAATTCAGGCTGACTAAAACCTCCCACTATTTATAAGGAAACATCCCCTGATATTGCCACAGGAGGCCAATATTGGACTGTATGGGAGACAACCTATAAAAAATTGGGAGGGGGAAGTAAATAATATTCAGAAGCGTTATGCATCCCTTGCACTATGCAGTCCTATCCAGATCCAGCTTCGAGCGTACACCCAGCTGCAGTAATTTACGAGGCAGCTCGTTAACGTCGGGTGATTTGCACTGCTCGTTTGCTCCCGCTCATCTCTACCAAATGATATCATCTTCTACCTCTAATCTTCTAACTCTAATCCCCCATTCTCAATGCACCTCCACCCCTCCCACCTCTTGTTTCCTTCCCTCCTGCCCTTCCTCCTCTCCTACCCTTTGCACATTTTGCTCTCCCCTCTCTCCTCCTCCGAATTCGCTGTGTCTTCTCGGGTTTGCGTGGGTGAGTTTTGAGATGAGGGAGCAGACAGCGATAGGAGCAGAGCCGTCCCACTGCAGGGTGTGTGCGCATGTGTGTTCAATATGACATCTATACAGATCAAAAAAGACTAAAAGAAGTCTGGTTTGACTCTGAAGGCTTTATGTGCCCTTGTAGTTACTTTTCCACTGCCCCCTACTGAGAGAGAATGAGAGCAAGGCTGAAAAAAAGAGAGATTTTCTCTCAAAACTTGCAGAGGGGAGAAAGCTCAGCAATCTTGGGGAGACTCAGTGGCAGAGAGAAATAAAGACAGGGATGGGGGTTGGGGTCAGAACAAAAGGCAAGATAAAGGAGAGGAAAAAGGAGGGCATATGAGGGGAGAAACAGATGAAAACAATGTTTATAACAAAGATTGTTATTGACAATTAGAGAGACAAATTGTATTGTTTTTATTCATAATAAAACACCTTTGGGGCTCACAGAACTTCTCCATTTGCATCAACTAGTAAATTGATTCTACCACACTGGCCCGATACTTTTCCTTCATCTGATATCTTTTCCAAAAACATTCCTCAGTCTCTTCATCCCAAACCCACAGAGAAATCAGCTTGTCTCAGACCAGATGCAGCTAACGCCCTCAGACAGACAGATTTTCACAATGAAAATTGCCAATTATAGAAATTGCAATCAGAGCTGTTGGTTTGTATGTTGATGAGTGGTTGCTGGTTAAAGGGGAATTGAGATCGATATCTGACTGAATGCAGAGCGAATGACTCAGGCTCGGCTATATTACAATGGGTTTATACTGACTCCCCTTTGCTCTTCTTCTCTGTCTTTAACAAACACTTTCCCTGTCTTCTTCCTTACCTCTAGCCTCGCCTTTTCTGTCTCATCTTTCCCTCTATGACACGTCCAAGTGATCGTGTCGGGATGTCAACCCTCATCCACGGCTAATTGGGGCTCAGAGGAGTAATCAGGGCAGGACAAATCGGACAGTTCTGGTCATTAGTTGTGACCAGTGTTCTCGGGGAAGCTGGGAGATGCGTGCACACTTCTGCCATCAGGCCTGAGCCTGCATAGTGACATGGGCAGATCTGTTGCTTGACACGGAGACTGGCACAGAACGGACTTAGTGTGGAGCCATTTATCTCCTCTGCTTTCTCAACACAAATAAGCCTTGCTGCTGACACTATGCATAGGGACTTTGTTGTTGTCTAATGTGTGAGGCGAAGTAAAAGGCTGCAAAAGAAAAAGCTTGCGAAGTGCAGCACAGAGGGTAATATCAAATCATGATCATGGTTTGTTGCAATACTCTTTAGCAAGCTTACACTGTTAGAGCTATTTTAATCGCAGTGTTCACATTATTAGCAAGGGACTAAGACATTTCTTTTCTGCTCTGGTTATTCATCCAGCTCTGTGTGCTCTTTTGAGCTGGCCAGTAAAAAGAAGAAAGCAGGAATAGTAGAGTAACATGTAAAGAATTGGTGTCAATAACAATCTTGGAAGTCACAAAATGTAAACACGTCGATGGCTGCTCCTTCTGAAAGCAGGGCGCACGACTCCAGAGTTGGATGAATGTCAATTTAACTTACTGGCTGAGCCCTAACCTTTCGGGATTACTGAATTATTTAAGCACCGCATACCTGTTGTGGGCCTCTGTTTCTCCGTCTAAAGCTTGGGCTGGTTAGGAGGCTGCATGAGTCTATGGCTGTGCACGCCTCTTCGGCCGCAGAGTGAAAATGGCAAGACAAATGCGGCGGGGGATTTGTGATAATTGGCCGTGCTGGTGGGCTAGGCGACGGGCCTGGAGAAAAGGTCGCAGGCACTGAGGAACAGATCAGTCTGCCAGGAGGAGAGGAGGCTCTGTGTGCCTCTGGGGTTTAGCTCAACTTCTCATGTGGGGAGAGAGCGCTCCAGCAGGGGCCATTAATTAAGCACCAGAGTAACCTTCAATTTGTTTAGAGGTCAGAAGCCCCAGTGCCCCTGTTTTGGGGAGAGACCAACTTAAAACTAACTCTTCATTTTCTCTCAAAGTGGAAACCAAGGGTAGCAGAAGTGCTCCGAAAAGAGACAGCCAGCAGTCGGACATATCTGAATGTTATTAAGTAGAGAGGAAGGTGAGGGTTAATGTCAGACGCACTGTATCTGTGTGACTGCACACAGGTTGGAGGAAAAGCGAAGGAGATGAGGGGAGCCACGGGGACACGGCTCACACCCCGACATGCGTGTGAAGCAGCTGTTCTCCTCATGGCAGAGAGAGTAGGGGCCTGCCAGCAGCAGCGTGCTGCCGAGAACACCGTGGTCTCCCACCATAGAGCAGAAACAAAACAGCAAAGCCAGATACACACAAATGTTAGAATGTTCACTTACTGAGAGACACACAGACCCACACTAACACTGCGTACACTGCCACTCTCCCCTGCCAGACCAGCATCGAGGACTTGAGTTGAACAGTCAGGTTGTGGAATCAAATTCATATGCTATAAATCTGATCTCATACTCTGTAGAGGTGTATTTCCATTTGATACAAACAACAGCCTGCATAGCTAAAGGCAATTATATTTCTACTGCCTCCATTTGCCCTGAGGTTGTAGACAGCCAGTCAAAACCTCCCCAGGTTTCCCTGCCTCTCTACCCTCTCAGTGAAATCAACAGCACGGTGCCCAGGCTCATCCATGATTTATCTTGGTGAAATATTCATTATGTAGCCTTGCATAGTCTGGACGTATCTGATGTGAATCCGCACCTGACAGCTCTGCTCCGTCATCACACATCACACATCACCTGAGTCCGGCACCTGTCTCCCTGCGCTCAACACAGAGGCAGCTAAACTGATCTGAATGAATTGAGGACTCTGGTGCGTATAAAGAATCCATCTGTCTGCCTTTAGCCTGCAGGCATGTCCGCTCCGCGTCTGTAGCTACTGTATCCTGCTTGCACGCTGACCTATGACGGATCACCGCAGCAAAGGAGATACTCAACTTTTCCCATTCAATTAGCTGGAGAGAGAGAGAGAGGGAGAGAGAAACCCCTGCCCTGACACGGTGGCATGAGCCATGATGAGTGCATGTGTTGGCCCTGCACAGAATGTGCTGACAGCATTGGCCAGGTGTATTGATCTTTGGAGATTAGTGAGCTTCTTATGAGAGGTGAATAGTGTGGGAGTTCAAAGGTGTGAGGTAATTTTTGATAAATCAACAGCAAAAAAAAAAAAAAAAGTGGGGCTCTAATGTGGTGAACAGTTAGAAAGGTGAGAACAGATTAAGTTTCAGCACCGTGGACAGCGGCACAGAGCCTCCACTGCTCAAGGTTCTCTTAATCACACAGCCATCACGGTGATAACGGAGATAACAGGCAGAGTTATCACTCTGCCTGTCCAATTAAGCCACCTTTGAATTATTCCATAAATTAATATTGCTGAAATACTGTCTAATAGTGCTGGAATGATCACAGGGACAACAGTGACAACTCATTTTCCTACATAACACTAATTCAAGTGGTTCCGAAGTCATTATATTCTGAAGGACTAATGTAATAAGAAAAATGTAACTGCAGTGAATGGTGATATTAATAATGTATTCATGTGAGACAGAGACTAGAGAGCACAGTGGCCCAAGCTGTGGAAGGTAAGAGGGAGAAAGTGATAGCTGTGAAGAAACAAGGTCGTCAGCATTCCCTTCTGCCTTACTAGTCATTTCATTATCTCATCCCTCTCTCCTCCTCTTTAAAGTAGGAAAAGCGGGAGAGGCTATTGACCCCTCTCTGTTTCGTGGCAGGCTGCAGGACAAATGAAGTTTCCCCTCAGACCCCCTCCGTATTAATATCATAATTATCCCCACCTCTGTGCCCCCGCCGGCCAGCGCAAACTCCACTGTCTGATTTGATGGAGAGGCGCAAGCGGGGAATTACATTCGATTAGCACTAAACAAGAGAAGGGGACACGGGGCAATAGAATCAATCAGTGCCACCAGGACAGACGAGATCCTCTGTGTGTGCGTGTTTCATGACAGCTCATGGCTGGAAAGACTGTGTGGAACTAAACTCAGAGATATGCACACTTCAGCTGCAAGTGGTATCATTTAAAGAGTACACACATACTGAAGATTCACACTGGTACTTATTTTATGGCCAGGGCTTGACCGATATATTGGTTTGCCGATATTACTGGCTGATATTGGTCTATCTCAGAGATATCTGTATCAGTGTACATGTCCTCCAATATTGAAAATGATTTTAAAGGCCTCAAAAAATGCTGGGATTGGAGCACCCTGGTGGCTTAGTTGGTGTGCAGGTGCCCCGTGCACAGAGTCAGTGTCCTTTCCTGTTCAATCTTTTAGCTGTCCTATCAAAAAGAGGCACAGAAGCCTGAAAAAATCAATCAATAAATTAAGAAAAAGCTTGGACTAGTAATTTAAAATATCGTCATACTGTAATCATGTAGTTCGCCCAGCAGAGGGCAATTAAACACTGAAAAATAAGTGGAAGTGCTTTCCTGTTTAGTACGCTGATGTTTGGAATAAAGTTTGCTAAAATATAAGATATCCTGCCTCCATTACATACCTTTGTCATAAATACTTGATAACCACATTCAGCTGATATTAGATATATTAATATATAACCTATTAGCATAATTATACGTATATATAATGTCATCTGATATATCAATTTTCTTACTCCCTTATATCGGCATCGGCCCCAAAAATCCTATATCTGTCGGGCTCTATTTATAAAGACTCTGGAACTTGTGTGTTTTGTTGATAAATTTGAAAATACACAACGGTATGACACAGAGACCCATTTTTACCAGTTCCTCAGAAATGGGAACTTTTTTTTTTGAGTGACAAACCACACAGCCCGCTCTGGGCAGCTTTCTGTCTCAGCAGCAATTTGGATTCATTGTTTGCAAGCCCAGATAACTGTGGTGGTACTTTTCTTCACTCTCAGCCATTTGCAGGGATGGGCTAGACATTTTAAAGTGGTCTAATGCCATAGAGAGGTGGAGGTAGCGTGGCGGGGATGAGCAGATTGAGAGTGAGAGGTGAAAAGAACAAAAGAAAATGAATGGAGTGAGGGAGGACCCCCCTCGCAGGTCTTCACTCCCGTCCCCTGTCTCATTACCCAGGCTTTGACTCAATAAAGAGTGGATAAAGAGTGGATAAAGAGGCACACACCCACAGGCCAACCCCCCCTCACTAAAACACCTTTTACCAACCTCACACTGGCTGTCTGTCTCGCCTCTCACTTGCACTGCTACACATCTATCCAAAAATACACACATATACACACTGTCCCCTCTCTCTGTATTCTGCTGTATGCTTTTTTTTTTTTTTGTTCAGATCTTTAAATCGTTCTCTCCAGCTCTCCCTTCAACATTTTTTTTTAGCCTTACTTTTTAAAAGTTGTGTCCATCTCACTCACTCTCATTCACAGTCTGCCTCTACCCTCTCTGTCCTCTGTGTTCCCTCCCTGTCGGTGCTGTGTAATAGGAGTTATTTTCATCCCTGTCTCCCCGTGACTGTGGCTGCTGGATGGCTGAATATTTACATTTTTCACTCACTGGTGACCTTTCCCTGTTGCCGCTCTGGGAGCTCCAGTCTCCTTGCTGCTATGCTGTTGACAGACTACTGCCTGCAAATCTCATATGGACACAGCAAATGGTACACAGGGAGTCAGGGACATAGGGTTCAGAGACTGGAGAAAGGTGGAAAGAGAGAGAAAAACAATGAGAGAGAGAATGCTGTAACCAGAGCTGACTGAGGGTTGTCTGACTGAAATGACTGAAGAGACAAAGGTGCTGAAGGTCTGTCTGCGTCGGCAGAGATATCGACTGAAGTGGTGTAATTTTTACCACTGGTGTCATCTTGATTGTTGATTCCTGTCAGCACAGATGGTCTGCAATAAACAGCCTGAAAAGAGATGTAAATCTGGGGCTCCAGGAAAGCTCCAGGAATGAATGTTTTTGTTGGGCACAAGAGGTGTTTTTTTTGTATGTAATGAGGTGAGTGCCGGGAGATCTGCTGAGCAGAGTGAGAGCCAAGGATTCATCTAACCACTCGTTCTTAGCTGATGTTTTGCAGTAACAGGAAAGAACCATTGAGTAAGCAAAACTCCTCAAAGTTTGATGAGTGTTTATGCGCTTGTTTCAAGAACCTGTAGGAGAGAGAAGAGTGAAACTAAGGGCTGTAGTTTAAAAGTGAGGAACTCCATGCAGCCCAGACGGTCTGTCGCTCTCTGTGCAGTGTGTCTTCATGTTTCTGAATAGGTTTTTTTCAGACCAAACGGTTCATGAAACTCTCTAAAAGGAACAGCCCACTTGGGTTCCTAGGTAACTATTCATCTTTAAGGGCCTTTTTTCCTGTTGGCATTCACATCGCCAGTAAGAAAACCCTTTAGTGGCGTAAGCCGGCCAGCAGCTGGTAAACCAATGTCACTTCTCCACAAAATATGAGAACAGGAACAACAAATGAAAGCTACTACATTACTGCTTCACTCTTACGTGGCACTAATTACATGGATTTACTCGCTTGAACGCTTTTAAATCTCAGAGGAGATACAACAACAACAATGACAAAAAAGGAGGACAATCTCGTCACAAACTCTCATTTGTGTTGGTGTCATCTTGTTTACACGGCTGACAGGTTTTAAAAAATGGCCGATTAGCCGGCATTGGCTTCGGAATTCGTCCAAACAATGTACAATTATGTCACTGTAGTTCGTCTTGTGCTCCAAAAATATCTACTCTGGAGTTGAAGCTAAAAAAAGTTCCTCAAAACGTAGTTCCATGGACTATGACTTTTTTATGGTTCCTGTGGCGGGATGAATTTGAAAAGAAGGTATTTAGAACTATGGAATAGTTTCTCTAATCAGAAAATACCTACTGTCTGCACGTTCCCTCTCGTTACTGTGTGTGTTAAGTGTTGCTTTAAATTAATTCTACTCAAAGCCGTTGCCGTGTTTCATTCCCCTTTTTTGTTCCTTTGGGTTTGTATTCACATTTTCTGTCTCTGTCTCAAAACATATCCACAGGCTCAAGTGCAAGCTTGAAGAGTTGTCAGTCACTCAATGATAATGGAGACAAAAGCCAGTTACTTCTGTGGGAAAATGTATTTTGAAGGTCAGCTTAAAAAGCTAATATGACGATTCAGCAGTCTGAATTAGTCAAGTACCTTCAAATTTACAGTCTTCAGCATGAATTTCTGTCTTTGTATCACTATCTGCACACTGATGAGCATTGAAACACTTAAAAAACAAAGAGGGAATTTCATAGCAGACAGACTATAACTTTGTAAGATACTCACTTGGATGACAAAAATTTGGAAGCAGTTTTTCATATAAGAACTGCAGATTAATCCACAATTACTTGACATGAAATGGTGTTACAAAGGGATATATTCTCAGCCAATGTGAATAAGAGGAATGATTACAGCAACTGGAAACTATTTTAAAGTGCATTTGGGAATGTCAGTATTGTATTAAGATAGACTTTGAAAAAATTGTGATCCTATGTTTTGAGGAACTTCTGATACCAACACGAAATGACTGCAGAAAATCAACACAAGATCTCCTTGACAGTTCGCAAATGGAAACAGATAAAATATAATGTGCAGTCTCACCAAACAGTGCAAGAGCTTCCTCTGATAATTCCTTCAGTCTGAACATACACCATTGTGTCTGGAGTTATTTCCAGAATCACAATAACAAATTCCATGGGCTTTTTTTTCATTGTTTTTCTTCCTTTCATTGCTTAGACTTTTTGATAATACATTGCTGCTTTAATCATTTGGAAAATATATTTAAGTGAAAATCTGACTGGTTCTGCTAACTGAACACAGGAGACACAGGAAGTGTCTTTGTCTTTGTCTGCTTTTTGCCTGCTAGTGTTGTTTTTTACTGCCTGTGACACACACACAGCCAACAGACAGAGACAAACAGTTGTTGTCTGAAAGCTTTTTTTCGCTGCGGGAACACTAATTATTTTGATTAGTATTTAAGCATTGTTGAGGCCAGGTTTTTCTCTTTGTCTTTTCCCCACAGGTCTGATCACTCTGTTTGCTAAGAGACATTGTCATGGGGTTGGTTGGTCTACAAAAAATTTATCCTTTGAGTCTATTATACACAACAGGAACATTTTGATAATTCCTGTCTTCAGAAAATGCAGCTTGAAGAAATTAAAGACTGATGGATGGATGGATGGATGGATAGACAGACAGATAGAGAGATAG
>JAPZDX010000002.1:21630401-21643066 GCA_029783625.1 Naso annulatus | reverse complement strand
CGACTGGCTGTCAAGTTAGCTGAATTCAATTCATACTTGGCTGGCTTTATTGGCGTGTAGTTCAAGTAAAGAGCCATCATTGATCACCGCGCGTTTAGTCTGTTTGTTTCGGAGCAGTGGGAGCTGGCCGGATTGACAATATCCTTGATAGATGCTGGGCTGACAGTGGACATATGGATGTTGAGCACTGACACGTGCAATAGACACTGCGATTGGGGTGTGTCTAACATGCCAACAATCCCACGTCCACCATGAAGCCAGCTCCCCCTCCCCTTCCTCCACCTGCCCCCTGTCCGCTCCTTGCTCTGACATGGCTGTGATTAATGCCCCTGGCCAAGATGATGATAATAATGATCATAATTAATCAAGGGTTCTTCCTGCACCTCTAGGAGCCCACAGTGACCTGGAAAAGACACTGGACCTCTTTTTTCCCCTGTTCTCCCTCTTCCTCCCTCTCTCTTCCTCCCTCTCCTCCTCCCTTCTTCCTTGTCTCACTGACAGGCCTGAACCTCGGCCCGGCAGAAAGAGCCATGCATTATCCTGCCATCACCACTTCTATTTATATCACACCGTCTATCACTATCACTTACTCTCCTCCACCAGCCTTTCCTCCGCCCGTCCCTCCAAAGTGGAGTTTTCTTAAAGCTGCCCCATATTTCCTGGTGGAATAACGCTGCCTATGCAAATGGCTGGGAGTCAAAGGAGCAGCCTCAGTGACAGTGAGAAACTATCATCATCATTTTTTAGACACAGACAGAAACAACGTCCAAAACAAAGGCACCACCTCTCGCTGCCTGAGGCCTGGCAGGAGTCTCCCACTCACTCCCCTCTGTAGTGCATTCCTGAAGGTTTGACATGTTGTGTGTATGTGTGCTGGTGTGTGTGAGAGAGAGAGAGCATTTCTGTGTGAGAGTGTGTCTCTCACAGAGATCTAGAATATATGCAGCTGCAGAATGATATTTTAAATTCCTTGGCGGCTGCCAGGTAACAGTAGCCTGGAGCGATGGAAAAGTTTTTTTGTCTCACCTTCTCTTTATTTCCCCTGGTGAGGAGGATACAAAGCTCTTTTGCTCGGCTGAGTCGTACGTGCCAGGCATGTGTTCAAAACACCTCCCTCCTCCCCCAAGCTACTCAAATGCACATTGCATGCAGTTTGTCTTAGTTTTTATTTGCTGTCTCTTAACACACGCCATCCAGCAGTGCTGAAAGGCTTTAAAGTAGGTGCTGTCATTGTTTACAAGTTACACAATGCGTTGACCCCACACTTTAAAGTGTACAGTATCGTCACCAAGAGCAGCTCTGATTTAAAAAGTAGGGCCCAACCGATACATTGAGATTATCGGCCGATATTGGCTTATCCCATATTGATATCTGCGCATATGTCCTCCAATATGCAGTGATATTATATGAAATGAAGCTGTTTTTTAAAGCCAGAAAAAATGCTTGGACTACCGATTTCAAGGTGTAATTATGGAGTTTGTCCAACAGAGGGTGGTCGGTAAATAACTAACAAGTGAAACATTTACTGTTAAGTGCAAAGATGTTTGGAAAAAAGTTTGTTAAAATGTAGGGTATCCTGCCTCCATTACATATCTTTGTCACAAGCCTTTAGAACCACATTCAGCCGGATATCAGAATTTTCTCGCTTCCTCTTATTAGTATCGGCATCATCCCCCAAAAATCCCATATAGGTCGAGCCCTTTCAAACACTATAACTACCACCACAGTATTTTACGTAATGCAAAGTGATGCTTCAGCAATAGGCCACTCTTTCTTTCCTGTCTTCACCAAATGCTCTATTTCTGTATTTTTTGTCAGTTTGTGTTGTGACACATCGCTTATCTCAGTCTGTATTTAGGGATTCTCTGGATCTCAGCAAAATCACGGCACTTGCCAAATCCTCCTGTACCTCTGTGCCAGGCCCAGCCGCCCACGGTGGATCCTGCTATGGAAACAACTGCACATGACATCATCAGAGCTCGACCCACACACAGCTGCAACAAAGGGAGACATACATTTACCCTTATACCAACCAGGTGGCCTACATTCCCAAATTGCATAAGATACAGGATCTTTTCTTGTCCTTCGCTCATACGGTGTTTCTCATGCATTTCATAATGTCTCACCAGGCACTCCTGCCAAATTGAGTCCTTAAAACAAACAGATGAATACATGGTTCATTGCCTGTTAGTATCATTATCGTCATCACTGACGCTCAACCCAACTACTAAACACATATGTACTAAAAATGCACAATAGACCTGACTCCATCTGAGCCAGAAGTGCACTCTGCCGATTTACAGCGCCGTTCCTCTCAGCATAAGTGCCATAATGCTTTATGATCTGATTCCAATTCTATGTTGACACCATGAAATGAAACTGTTACGTCTTACCAATGGTAAAACACGAACCGAGTTTGCTCCACAGCCTCGCATTCAAAACATCCGTGGATGTCTTGGTCCTAGTGTCCATCCCTCATTATAAGAAACAAAGCGTGGCCACAGTCAGAGACGAAACTCTAAAAAATGTGAATAATAACTGAAAAGCAAAGAAACCGCATTGACTAAAACTGGTATTCACATTTATTCTTGCGACAAATAAAACTGAAAAAAAATGAGATAAGATGTTATTCATACACAAGGTCATTCAAAGTCACATTTGCTGAAAGTTATTGAATTGTCAAGGTTGCAGAGTATGTCAGCACATAGCTCTTTTCTGTCCTTTCATAATAGCGTGGGGTGGTGTGCTTTGAGAGGCCGGCGTTGCTTTGAATCTGTTGTGGTCAGAGTTTGAGGGGTCAGCCCTCCCTCACAGGCCATCTCCAACCTACCCAGCACAGACCTTGAGCACACTGCAAAGTGAAAAAATTATTGAGTGATTGATGTATGGACACAAAAAATAAGCAGAAAGGGATGTTGGGAAGGAAAAACAGGGAGGAGTAAATGGAGAACGTCTCAGTTGATTCGGGGGAACAGGTGAGGCAGCCGGTTCTGGCAGCAAAGCAGTTATCTTTCGTCTTTGGGGCCAAAGTGAAGAGCCTGGAGGCACTGACTGTACAACTGCTCTGCCAAGTCTGCGTCTAAGCGAGTCTAAAATAAAAGCTTCTTAAAAAAAATACAGTATGTCTGCACATGAACACAAAGATGCTGTTGATAACCTTGCACTTGTGCTGAACATCATCTCTCCCCAGGAAGCTGAAGGCAGGGAGGAAATATTGACAGAAATGTTTTCAGATTATTTTCTCATGACTAAATCAATACACAGATGGGCCATCTCTTCAGAGCGGAGTTAGGATGGAGTCACTGTGAAGGTCAAGCAGTTAGCCCATTAAAGAGGGAGCTAGGCACGCGATTTGGCAGCACGTCTCTACCTCCCTCTGCATGGCACAGAGGTAGCAACCTTGAGTTGATTAGCAGTAGAGACGGCTCCCACGACGGAGGAGACCCCTGCCTCATAAAATCCAGTGCTCGCTAGCAGAACAAGGGAGCCTGGGAGAGGGGAACTAGAGGGAATTCAAGGCAGAAGAACTGCCTGCCTGGCTCATCTTTTACGGGACAAATTAAAACCACAGCGGAACAAGTCATAAAACAGGAAATAATGAATTCAATTATACTTTTTAGTGTTTAGGGGCTGCTGGTGAGATGTGCTGAGTGGGCAACGCGAGACGCGCGCACAGCAGCGGGCACAGACTGATGACTATGTTGGTGGCGCTGATCTTTGCTGAGGGCTGCGTGTGTGCTGACTGCATGTCTGCATGCCCCCAGGAGCAGTTTAGACCTCGACAGGGCCTTCATTAGCAAATGAATGACTCTTAATTGGCCTGGCAAATACACAGGATGCTTGTTGATTATAGGGAGGCTTTTTTTTTTTTTCCCAGTCAGTGCTTGTATTTCGACACAGATGCACAAACACACAAAGTCTATACACAGCAAGATGGAGCTAAACTAGCAGAAAGGCAAAGCTTTAGCGCAGGCAATACTGACAATAACTGTCATGTCATCAAAATGATAGACAATTCAAGGCTTTGCTGTGCCAGGTTCAAAAAAAGGGCTTTAGCCGTCAACAAAGGAGCCTGACAAAGAATTCTGGGACATATTCTCTCTCTTCTATCTATACTTCTCTCTATCTCCCTCTACCTCCCACCACCTATTTTTCACTCTTTTTCAATCCGCTCTCGCTTGTCCCCTGGCATTACTAACACCTCAGCAGGAGGGAATATCACAGACAAGAGTCCTGGTGTCCTAGATTCAGAAGCACTGGCAGGAGCACAGCGCATACTGGCCTGTCGTACTAGCTGCCATACAGGACTGAAAAATCCGCCACGCTAAGCAGCCTGGTTCAAATTCGATACAGATGACCCCATAGGACCCCCAAGTCACTGTTTAAACACAGACTTACAGCAGCCATGTGGTGTGTTTGGGATTATTCCTATGGTATTCTCTATGTTTAGGTTTGTTATATCAGTGATGCCATCGGTACATTCTTTTAATCTGTGTGTGACAGTTTGTTTGAACATTTCTGTGGGCTAAAAGATAAATATATAAAATGAAAACATAGAGTATTAGAATAAACGTATTGATCATGACTTAATATTTGTGGATCTTTGTGTAAATAGGAGGAGACGAGGGAGACCAAGAGAAGAAAAGGAAGAAAAAAAAAAAAAAAGCAACAAAAAAAGTAAAGAAAGGACAAACACACAAAGAGTAGAGGGGACAAAGAGACAGAAAGAAAATGGTATCTCAGCAAAGTCAAGTGTCGTCTCTGTGTCCCAGCCCCTGGTGTCACTCACCCACTGCCAACCTGCCAATTAAAGCCCTGATTAAAACCGACAAAGTGTCTCCAAATGAAGAAAGAGCTGTTGGAGGTCTTAACTGCTGAAGCCTGTCAATTACACTGCCAGAGGAAAGCGGTGAGGGAAGAGCAAGAGGGTATAGCAATGACACGCGGAGCAGGGGGCACAGATGAATGTAAGATCTCTCATGCAATGCTCTATGACTCCCCATGCTCCTCCACAAAGATAATGGATAATGTGGGAGGAGGAATTTAACAGAGAAGTTGACTTTTAAATTGTTATTTTGTTCATTCACCCCCCACCCCTTCAGCTTGTCTGCTCTTCTGTGTGAGGTTTTTCTTTGCAAAATGGATTTTAAAAAAACAGGATATCTGCATAAAAGTTCTGATATTTGAGGGAAATATGTGTCATGCGGTTGACTTCACATACTGTACCTACAACACAGTGTCCTTTTTGTTACCTCTTGTTGCCACTGTAAGCCATTGATGCCCCACACTGATGGGCTCAGCAGCAAAGCCCTCAATCCCAGATAAACCACCCACAGTGTACATCAGCTGCTAAAATATGATGGTATTCCTGAGGTCATAAATCTTGTTTTAGTGGGAAGGGGAGAGAGAAGAAGCCATGGTCTCCCCTGCATCGTTACGGCAGCATCCCTGCGGCCCATTCCACCTCCATTTAAGCTAAATGTCAACTTTTCAGCCCCCCTTTTTTTTCTTCTTTTTGCTTCCTGCAGTTGCCATTTGTTTTAACACAGGGGAAGGAAAGTAAGAAAATAAGTCAACAGGAAGAAAACTACAAAGAGTTTGTTGTCAGCGGCTTTCAGGGCTGAGTGGATTGCCGAATGTTCTATAGTTTACGAAGAAGAAAGACTCCAGCGGAGAGTAAACTTAGAGATAAAATAGATTTCCGATCTGTCTGAATGTCTAACCCAGGAGCCAATGATATGAGTAATGAGGGTTGCTGTTTGTTATAACAATGTCCTGTACCTGAACTGAAAGAATAATTTCACATCCAACTAGAACTCTAATACCCTAATACTTCATAAATGTTATTATTATTTAGACATTAATCATCATTAAGAACCCTAATGATATTCTTTCAGTTTAATTAAATTGGAATGGGATTTTTGTACTCTGTGGTGCCAAGTGAACGTACTGCAAGACGCTCTGGAAAGGCGCTCAATCATCTGCAGCCAGATGGCTGTGGATTAAGAAAAAACTGGCGTGCAAATTCACGTGGGCTGGATGGAAACAGGGAAGCACCTCGGCTATGTTATTGTTACCGTCATCAACATGGTGTTCCACATCATGGGAAGGATCGATTTCCACATCATTTTGTTTCCTTTTGACCAATATGGTGGCTTTGAGGGCTGTTTTAGAAGCACAAAAGAGTATATCACAAACTGTACAAGTGTCCAAACTCCACCATTAACACAAGCATCTGTTTAATTTATTCATGCTCTCTGCAGTTTTTGTTATAGTCACCTTGTAAAGGTTGGTCTGCTGCTCTGCCGTGGGAGGGAAAGATTGTGATGGTGTTGGGTGAAAAAACAACAACAACGAACAGATGAGAAAGCGCCTGCATGCCTCATAAAACAGAGATCGCCATAGAACAACCATTTCCTCGCAGCACATGGTGAAAAACACAGCTAGGGGATAGACAACAGGCGGAGGCAGAGGAGCCGACGCACCGGCCATCTGATAACATTAAGCCCCCTGAATCCCGGCACTCAACATCTCCCTCGCTTCTTTCTTTGCTCTCACCTGCACTCTTACTTGCTTTCTTTCTTTCTTTGTCCCTCTAGCAAATGAGGGAAGAAAAAAAATAAGCTTGAAAGATTTAGAAAAAGATGTTAGAGGGGAAAAAAGGCAGTCAGAAGATGAAAAAAGAAGAGAGACAAGAGTGAAGGTAAGAGTAAAGCGAAAAAGGCCCTATTTTTTTCCGTGCTGAGGCCCAAAGGTGCATGCATTAAACAATGTGTGAGGCAGACCTCACCCTTTACTACTCTAGCTTATTCAGAGGGGAGGCAGTCACTGTTAATATTTCATGGGCCAGGCAACAGTATAAGGAGGTGTAAGCTCACAGGAGACCCCCTCATTCCCCACTCTGGCACTTCAAATGCGTCCTGTCGCATTAGTATTGTGTGTTTGTCACTGGATCATGTGTTGTACATGTATCAGCATGTGTGCATGTGACTCCACTCCTCTGTGGCTGTCTCTCTCTCTCTCTCTCTCTCACTTTACCTGACAATGCAGAGTAAATGCATTGAAGAGGAAGGCTGAGTGGTCAACGCGCTCATTCAGTGGATTAGTGATGGTAGCCTTTATCCTTGAACTGAAAAGGTGTAGTGCTGCAGAGAGGGCCTATTTATCCCAGCCCTGTGATCTGCCTGTCCACCACTAAACCACCGAAGAACATCATACAGCTGCCATAAAATCCGTCCTTCCACACATTATCCTCCATAAAAAAACACTTTCCCATTATCAAATTAGACAAAATATAAAAATAAGCAGACATCACAATAACTGGAGATCATTACATCTTAAAGTGGTAATCTCGAAGATTTGAGTTACATTGTTTCTAATGGCACTTTTGGTGATAAGCTGCAATTGAGGGCGTGCTTTTGTACCTCATCTCCCCGAGTTCATGTCAAAACTAAACAGTGTTTACCGCATAACGTCGGAAGATAGCCTGTTTCCCTTCTTCAGAACACTGACTTTTTCTTTTTCTTTGGATCTGTACTTGCACTTGAACTGTCATTGCCTGGATGCTGTATTTTCTTTGTTGATCCGCCTTTATAACTCACAGGAAATAAAAAAATACCAAAGCCGGTAAGACACAACTGGGAACGAGCCTATGGCGTAGCTTCGCCTACTCTCTGGGCAGACCAACCCCCGTTGACTGATGTAAAAGGCGCCACTAACTGTGAGCTACAAGTGATTTAGCGAGGGAATGTTGCCACAGACACTTGGCAATGCTGCAAATATAAGTGCTTTCACCAGTGGGCCATAGGCTCAATCAACATTGTTTTTACCTCATTCTGTGTTAGATAGTGACTCGACAGACATTTATCTAAATGAAAATCTTTAAGATTACCACTTTAAAAGCCTGAAATGTCATAGGCCTGACTTGGTAATTTTACCTAAGAGTCCTTTGTCCATTGCACCAAAACAAGACGACAGATATTTTTCTTTAAAACCAATCATGAGCCTTTAATAGGCAATTGATGTGTCAGGCAACCACAAATGGCTGCCTTCCTTCATTGGAACCTCTCAAGTGTCTGCATGAGTTGAACAAAATACAAAAAAAGAAGAAGCAAAAGCAGGGCATAGCCTCTTGGAGCACAAAAGACACACAATGAATCCAGTGCTCCGGTCTTGGCTTTAGAGAGGCACTTTGCTGACTGCGTCCCCTGAGTGCCAGAGCAGGAGGACAGTCCTTTGTGTTGCAGAAGTCTTGGGCCACTGAATTCCCTGTTTCAGCGATTCTTTACTGGGGACGGATCCCGAGAGGTGCTGCTTCTCCCTGGACTCCCCCGCTGTGACTGACATCCACCTTCTGTTCTCATGTAAGGGGGCAAATGTGGGCCACTATTTGACCCATTTGAATGACTCTCCCCACTACTTGCACACGATTGTCCTTAAAGCATGAAGTGATGAAAGGAGAGGTCATCCGTAACCCCTTGCAAAATGGGCACAGTATAATCACACAACTGACTGAGAAAGAGCTGCATAAAAGAAGTGGTTCTTGGAAACAAAACACTGAACTTTTGCTTGTAAAATGCAGCATTTCCATAAGCTTCTGATGCTACTCTTTTATTTTTCCAACATCTCTCTAGTAAAGCGAGCCGTCTCCTGATCAGTCACCCAGTCACTACTCAGCCTCACACTCGTTCATCATATCGTTCTTCGACCGGGAGCGCACAAAAATTTGCAGAACAAGAGCGACATGAAGTGCTCTTACTAGTTTACCGGCTGGCCTCAGGCAGCGTGTGGTGATGAAGAAATCATTGTACATGTGTGTCCCTCTGAAGGCGTCACAGCTCGTCTAGATGGAAATGTTTTCATAAGCCTATCAAATTCATCAAGGGACTGTTTTATGGGGTCATAAAACACGGTTTGCCTCAGGTCAAAGAGTTGTTAAATTCTGATACCCATGGTGCAGCCAGGGACCAGGCTAGACCAGCTTAAGGGAAAGCAATTACTCCTCTCGAGAGTGATGTCAGGCCCTATATGGCAAGGGTTAGAGCATAACACTCAAGATACAGGTGGTGATTAAAGGCAGCACACTAATATTGTAATCTTGCACACAGTCAGGGAGAGCAACGCCAAAAAGCTGTTTGCAGCGACATGAACGACGGGAAGAGAAACAACTGATGGAGCTGATAACTTAATAAACAAATAATCTCCACGACATGCACACTGTTGTTTTAGATAAAACAGAAAGCAAACTGCTTTAAAACTGTGCTTCAGACAGTATCTAAACTTACTTTTAAGAAAGCACAGCTGCAGGGGTCAGATGGACAGGCAGGAGACGGGGGAAAGAGAGTGAGCGAGACACTGAGCAGCAAATGAATGCAGAAGCCGCAGAACACCTTGACAGGCAGATATCTTGCTATGCACGAGATCCACCTCAGGGGACGTCTAGCTAATTTCCTGTGAAAACAGCAGACTACCGAGGCAGGAGGCAGCGGGTGAAGGTATAACAGAGAACAGGGAGAAGGTAAACTATTTTCAGTTCCTGGAAAATTCTCGTCAGAGTTTGTTCTGTTGGCAGTACTGACGCGGGACAGGTGGACGGGGAGTGACGAGGGGGGATGGAGGGATAGGAGGGGTTGTGTCTGGGTTGACACAGCTGCGATGGAGACCCCTCCCTGTCTGTGGAAGAGCGGTGATGGTGCATGATTATTCAGCATGGCTCCTCATCTGCATCTCGTTTAGGGCGCCCTGGCTCCATCATACGGTGTCTGTCTGCAGCCCCAGATTCTGGCGACAAACACTCTCAAACACTCTCAAGATAAATACATTAACACTTCCACTCCTTCTCTCTCACTCACTTTTTTATACACACACACACACACACAAACACGCCCAGCCTCAGTTTCCGTACCAACAGGCACCAGCGAGACGTACGCATTGAATGGCAAATGACAAACTCTGTTCCATCTCCTCTGCAAGGGAAATATGGTTCCTCTCTCTCATGACACATTTGATATACAGCCTTTGCAAATTAGCCATGAGGCTGCAAGTGTGGAATGAATTGATATTCCAATCATCTGCATGATATAACTGCGCACAGAACAACGGCAAAGTCATCTGCGTCGCCTTGATTAGTGAAGTACACAAGCAGGAGAATACAATTGTCTGTCTACACTAGAAGCATACTTGTTTTCTAGCAAAGGCCTGCGTCTAATAGAGGCAGCCTCCAATAAATTTGTACAAATATTCCAACAGGAACGGGAAGGCCGCTTCATCAGTGGGATGTGTTGATAAACAATGGCGGTCTCTATTAGCAGACGCTGCTGTCAAGGACGTGCGTGTCAGCCTCGCTGAGCAGAGAGAGGGGAGAAAGGACAGAGCCAATAAGACGGGAAGATAGAGAAAAAAAAAAAAGAAAGACAGTAGGAAGACAGAAAGAAAAGGAAAGAGGAAATGAACAAAAAAGAGGTGAACGAGTGAAAACTGGGGGTTGTTCTCAGAAAGGTCAGGCTGATTGTCTCTGCCCAAATATGCTGGCCTTTTCAAAATTAACTTGGCAAAGGCGATATTTTCCACAAAGCCGGCATCATGAATCAAAGAAGCGTCTATAGTTCATCCCTGAAAGCAAAGTAACATCCCTCCTTGTGTGCTCCACTCACTCCTCTGACACTCCACCCTCCCGCATAGAGCTGACATCTTCAGTAATTATGTAATTAACACCATGGCAGGCCTAATTTCAGAGATAGTACATTATAATTGCATTTAGTCATTCATTAGTTAGGCCAAACATTTGAAACACTGTGCGCAGGTGCGGCAGGGGGCCAAAGGCTACTTGTTTTTTGGAATGCAATTGCAGTGTCGATGACTTGATTGGTTTCTGCTTGATATCGCTGACAGGACAGGTTTTTGCAATTTGCCAATAATTACCCTCACACTCTGATACAATAAAAAAGTCACTGGTCTCTGCTGAGATAAACCCACTGGGGTGCACTCCTGCTCACTGCCTCATGGTCTGCTTGTCTGCTGTGAGTTATATCCAGCGAGCTGTATTGGACTGAATTAAATATTACAACAGAAGAAAAAACACAAATATCTCAAAAGAACGGGACATTTTGTCTTCCTCACGCATGTGTAATACTGTACAAAATAACACTAAAACACAAACTACCTGAGCGATACGGGCATGTAAGGAAAATCATTACAAAAACAGCAAAACTGTCACATCCATCCACAGACCGCGTCAGGCTGGCGTTGGATCAACAAAAAGCATTAAACAAACTAAAAGGGTTTGCACACTGCAGCTCCCTTAAGTGCAATTTTTAAGCAAATCCACTCACAGCAAGAGGGCTTAATGAACACTTCTGTATCAGACCTTTCTTGTGATGTTATATAGGACGGACATATTTCTTCATGGTGGGACATTGTATTCTGACTCCTTCATAATTTATATCTCATGCTTGTTGGTGTTTGAGATGTATATGCTGTATTTTTTTTTTGTGCATCTTTCCATGCTTAATATAGTACTGCCTTTTGCATTTCTGTATTTTCTCTGGAGGTATATGCATGTGTTTTATCCCCCTCTGTTGCAAATGGGCTTTATATTGTGTAGTCCTCTAAAAATGTTTATGGATTTTTATGATTTTAAGGACTTGTTTTGGGACATCCTTAGTTCAGTGTAGAAGCCCTTCTATTTTGGATCTAGCCTTAAAGGACCATATTAGTCTATTTTTGACTTCTTACCATTAGAAGATATTGACCAGCTTCTACAAATGTTGTAAAAATTTAACCTTGTGTATACTTTAGTAGATGTCAGACTGCATTTTTAAACCCCATTTACTACCATTCATGCTGAAACAGTGTACAGAATACACTATAGGACATGTAACAGTTGCTAGGTTATGATAATTCACCCTTCTAAAGAGAACGTCCGTGTTTATTTGATCAAAAATCGCTAAACGAGAGAGAGACAGTAGTGGGGAGCCGTGGAGACAAAAGTTTTCGCACCTGGTAAAAATGTTCCTTACACATGCTGCCTTCCTAGCTCAAATACTAGCGTGAAGACAGACTTTGACACAGTAGTTCTTTTTAATTAACGTTAAAACCTATTTTCAGTTACTTTTCGAAAAAATTACAAAATATGGACAAAACGTAAACAAATACAACATCTTATAGATAAAGCTATTTTGAGAAAAACACATGTGGTTTATGTAACCTGTGTGGCTAATGCTGACAACATATAATGACATGTAGTAAAACTGGTGTGGTCCCCCAAAAAAGGATGATGGCTGCTAACCTGATGTTACCCCTTGTGTGCTGTGAGCACAAAATCTACATTTGTGTGTATTATATTTACATATTGGAATATATATTTGTGTCGATTTGAAGCTTGTTGCTATATCGGGGCTTTGTACTTCACTGGCACTCCCGTGTGATTATCATTTGACCAGAGTATGTCCATTAAATAATGGCGTTTCTGTTTGTTTGTGAAGTCTGAAGAAGAGCATGTAGCTCCAAATGTCACTTTTGGATGTGCTAATAAATCACACTTAATGGAGCTAAAGTGTGCTGACCTTTTTCATTTGTTTATTAATGTTAGGAAAATCAGCAACACACATGCTGGTCGTGATGTATTACAGCAAATTCAAAGCAGCAGTATGTCTTTGTAAGCTGTT
>JAPZDX010000002.1:21561657-21590677 GCA_029783625.1 Naso annulatus | reverse complement strand
CGCAGATCAGTATAAAGGCTCCTACTCTTCCTACGTGTAGCAATCGCAAAAAAAAAAAAAAACAGTTATTGCCAGGTAGCCAGGGTTGCCTGAACCTCCCCTCAAAACGAACATGGCGGTGGCTTGCCTGAAACGTGAGGGGAAAGACATGATAAACAGCTCCGATTGGTTGTATGGTTGTATGTCTATCCAACTGCTTGTGAAGGCAGTTTTGACTGCGTTCGTTAGTATTGCTCCTTGGACATGAACGGTGAATTGAGAGGTACCAGACTAATTCTCACTTGAGAAGTATGGCTGTGCTAGGCCATCTTAAAATGCCTTTTTTTTCCCCCTCACACTTGTCCCTCTTACTTTACAGCTCAATCCAAAGTGCTAACACGGTTGGCTGGATTTTTTTTTTTTTTTTTGTTCATCTCTTATGAAGGAGTTAGCTGTTAGGTAGAAGGGATAGAAAAAAGAGAAGACAATGGTACATAATGAGATACAACAATAATATATGATAACTATTATGTGTTTAAGTGTCTCCTGTCTTGTAACATATCTGGTAAGAGTCAAATGATCTATGCACAGCCTAATGAGAAAATATGTAAGATGTGGGGGCCACAAAATCTTCTTCTAATGCAAATCCAGATTAAGAGGTGACGTGTGAGGTTGTGGGTAAGAGGTGATTGGTCAGAGGAGACGCAAAGGCAAAAGTTCTATTAAAAATGCTGTGGGAATCAATTTGTTTGCCTTAATTACTTTGCTAATTTGTTGAAGCATTTACTTAAAAAAATCCTGTGTCATATTTTCCGCTGTGACAATGGGGCTACATGGAGGGAGGGGCTGCTGGATGGGTTGAGTGCCTTTTAAATGGCTCACCCTCTGGTCCTAAACACAACGCTCAGTATGCCTGCTCGCCCTTCCCCAAGTCTGTCTTGCAGGGTGTGTAGGTAATGAGGCCCTCCTGTAGCGCCATGCTCCACTCCTCTGTTGGTGCAGAAAAGTGCACCCCTGCCACGTCTTGACAGTCTGACAGATAGGAGCCGTGGAAAGCATATGGCCAACGTGGCAATGCCTCCGACGCCCTCCAAACTGTCGTAGGGCTCAGGCATAATGAGCGGTAGAGAGATGATCCCAAGTCCTACACACAGGAGACATTAGTCATCACACTTTTACTCATCTGCCACAGATGAGCCAGAAAAAAGAGGAAAAAGCCCTCTTACCTCGTATAAGAGTCAAGAGACCCCATGAATTTGTGACTTTACAGAGGAAAGCCATGTATTTTATGATGGCAGAGCCAGACAGCAAGTTTCTGAAAGAGTGCATATCTACCCGTGTAGGTTGGCCGCTAGACATTGGTTTCATGAAATAATGTGAGTTCTTGCAGATTCATAGGAAAGTTAAAGATTGCTGGGTTCGGTTAAGTGCGTTTGCTGTATTTTACACGCGTCACAACATGGAGTCAAATGCACCCTGTGAGGGTAGAAACACAGAGGGATGTCACTGACTGAGGCAGGGTTGAGTGATGCTCTGTTGGGCCAGGAAGTGGCCGCTCTCCCTGTCAACTGTCAATGCTGTTAGCGTCCAGAAGCCTAAGTCTACAGAGACTAGACGAGATTCTAGATAAGGTGCCAATCCAGCCGTGCCCTCGACACGGCCTCCCTCTGCCAGTCTTCTTCTCTCTCTCTGTCTGGCCTGTTATCCCTGACTGTCTAGACACCTCACAGCACGCAATCCCTCACCCCAGCCAACCCGGGCTGTTCTCTCTGCTCAACATTGCGTCACAACACTGGCTGGCTGGAGGGCTATGAAGGGCCACTGAAAAGGACAGAACAATGCCAGGCAGTTTTCTATCTCGCTCTCATTCAAGTCATTCACGGCCAGATATAGAAAATACAGCTCGGCTCGCGCTTTCAATCCTCCTGCGAGAACAACTGATTCCATTATCACGATCCAAGTCTGGCTAAAAATTTATCAGACGGTCTCGAGGGTTGACTGGTAATGTGAACAGTTGTAACAATGCACCCCGTAACAATCATTTAATGATGTAGACACACCTCTGAAAACAAAAATAACAATTGACACAAGCTCGGCCACATTTTGCATGCAGAGAAGCAAATGAATGAGAAAAATGAGCAAGCCAAGAGGCAATTACAGAGCGGTTGGCTTTAGGTTCAGGCTATCTGCTGGTGGCAGTGAAACCAACTGAGTGCCTGTTTCTGAAGTTTAAGCTGTCAGTTAAAAACACTTGTGCATGTGAGAGAAGTCTGAATTTCCTGTAATCAACGGCTCAGACTCTGTGCCGTTGTTTCCCAACAGGTGGATATCGTACATGCGTATTAGCCCTTACACAAATCCCTATACCCCGACCTGCTCGGGTAGAAAGCTGGGGCTGCAGTGCCTCGCCATCACTTTGCCATGCACAAAGAAAGAGACTCACATCCACGACTGATCTCTATTAAATTACATGGATTAAATCAGAGATCCTTAATTAGGCCCCAATAAAGGCATCATGTGGCTTCTAAAACCTCTGAGCCTGCCATGATTGGATAAAAATATGAAAACATACTAAATGAAATTGGTTTACTGCTGAGTGTGCGCCCCATGACTCTTGAGTGGAGCAGCAAAGCAGGGGGAAATAAAGTGAGGAGAAATAAGTAAGAGAGAGAGTGAGAGAAGAGACACAGATGCAGAGAAAGAGCGAGAGGGGAGTCTCAGAGCGAGTCACACATCTTTGCCTCGGAAAAGCTCTTAAATTCCATGTGTGACCTAAGGGAGAGAGCTCTAAAGAGTCAGCCTAAGATGCCATGATACAGAATGCGACTGTTGCCGAGCAGTGAGCTAATACTGTCTGCCACAAGCCACGGTGAGAAATGCTACAGGCATGACACACGGCTCCTGGAGACGAGGCAGTCCTTGCATGTTTATATATGTGCATACAGAACACGGATCTACATGTACACACTTATAAACACTCAAGCACATGCATCTGGGACTTGCCTCTGTCTGAAAAACTGGAGCGTGATGCCTTCCTGCTCCTCTGGACCCTCACGTCTCCTGGTGTCAGGACGGCCAAAAGCTTTTAAGTGCTTTAAACTCATAATAACCCTAATGCTTAGTCCCCCCCTGTGATCTCTGTGTTTGTCTGTAAGAAAATGAAATGCAATTGAAATAGACGCAAAGATGGGGGCGCTCAGACATTTTAGGGGCTGCTGGGGATTTGGCGTCTGTAAGGGCATTAGGAGGGAGAACAGAGAGTAAACAGGCTCCCAGGATGTGTTATGCAGTGACAGGGAATGTTAGAGAGCAGCAGTGCAAAAAACTGCTCGCACACAGAGCGCAGATGACACTGGACTCTTTATTTTGCCCTCTTCTCCTCCTGCACATTAGCTTGCTATCTTGTTTGGAATGTTTCTATTTTTGAAAACATGGGGGTTGAAAAAAAAAAAAAAATAGATCCACTGCCACAATGCATTGCAGGGAATAGTACACACACAAACAAAAAACAGCCCCCAACCACCTTCGCACTTGCCACTAATCCTCTCATGCCCTAATTGTTAGCGCAGTCACCCCAGATTCACTTCTTAGTGGGGAGAGAGAGGGAGCTAAAGTGCCGACACACAACAGACCACCCTGTCTTCCCCTAAAAGTGATTCTCTTTGCCAGAAGACACCAGAATGGTAGGTGGTACTCTCTCTCCATTACATTTCACTTTTATCTCACTTCCCCTTTTTGCTACTCCATCTTCTTGTCATTTCTAGCTCTCTTTCCTCTCCCTCTCCTCTCTCTACTGTAAACCGCCTAAGGTGATTATGGATTGTGATGGTGGGTGGGTGGGGAAGGCGAATCCCTGTCTTTGTTTCCTTAAAATAGGTTTAATACACTATTACCCAACACAGCTGAGAACCTCTGTTTGATTGCTACAATGGGTTGGGTTACAAATACACTTCACACAGCACTGAGGTAAATATAGTGTCCATTTACGACGGAGAAAGCTGGCAAGTGGCCTGTTTTCTACCAGTGGGCTACTCTGCTTGGTAGTGAGGGCCAGTAGGTTGCATCAGTTGTGCCAGGTCTGCATATCAGCAGGATTATGCAAGAAATCACACACGCGCACACACTTGAGACACATTTAAAAGGCTGTTAAACTCTTTGGCTTTTGATTTCTTTTAATCAAAGAGGCCATCAGTCAACTGAGCAGAATCCCAGACCACAGGCCTCAGAAAAGAAGATGCTAAAAAGAAGCCAGCGACTGGTGGCTGGCTGTGTTTTGTCTGCACAGGGTTGCTACTGTTGGGAAGGCTGCACCGGAGCTGTGCCATGCCAACCTTTACAGCCACCCTCCATTTTTCTGTCTGGTTCCCTCGCTCTCTCTCTCTCGCTTTCAGTGTGTCTGTCTCTCACTAACTCTCTTTCAGGCACAAAAACAAGCTGCACATTAGGTGCTGGTGCTGCACATTTTGATGCTTGGCTGTCACTGTATCATTGTCTGGTGACATAAAGCGCAGTAAAGCACTGAGCAGTGATGAAGTGGAGAGGTTTTAAACCTGCGCTCACTGGCACATTTCTTGCCTTTCAACCAATGTCATTTGGAGAGTGTCATCATCCCACTGTGGAGGAAGCCAACCCCCCACTCCCCCAACTAAAAGACTGAAGGGAAAAAGAAAGAGAGAGCGAGAGTGAAAGAGAAAGAGAAAGAGAGAGCTTCCATTTTGGCAGTACTTACGCCATTATTCCACTGGAGGCTTGATTAGACAGAGGGAGTAATTTACGAGCCACTTCATTGCCAATTCAACGGGCACATCACCTGTAAATAATTGAAACCCCTCATGTCCATTCCGACATAATCATATCGCTATCATGTTAATGTATCCAGCAGTGCTTTTCCTTTAGGTCAGGCACAGGACTGCTTTAAATCATGGGTGACCTGTCTCCATAACTCACCCAGGTACCACCCTTTAGCAAACTGGAGAAAAAAAAAAAAAAAAAGTTGAAGGACTGCACTTAGAAATGATGAAAAATGAAAATACAGTTAGCAAATAAACACTTCTCAGCAAGGCAGCGGTGGGTTGCAGGCGGAGGGCACGCATTTTGCACTGGCTTGTTAATTATCGTATCTTATGATGTTAATAAGAGGAATTCATCATCTTCTTATTTATTTCTCACACTTAGGACTCTATCAGTCAAGCAGTTAAATAAAAAGTCTTCAAGATTTAGATGTTAGTAGCAGGTAAAATGAGTTGAGGAGACAAGGAGGACAAGACAAATCAAATGCTTGGCTTCTAATTGTAGGGAATTGTACCACTGCGGGCATTGTCTCTCTCAAATGCTCTTAATTATACCAGTGTTTTAAAAAAAAAAACTTGATACCAAATTGATAGCTATTTTTCTTATTTCATTTTAAAAAAGTTATTAATATTAATGACCCAATCAGAAACGGTTCTCACCTTTCCTTCTGTGCACTCTTCTCAAATGCAACAAAAAAAAGATGTGAATAATTTATCAATTGACTTATATTTGAATTGATTAATTCGCTGATGCAAAATTAATATGTGGCTATCCTCACATTCCTTCCACTTCGTCCTCACCCATCTTTAATGAAGCAGTTAAAGTGGTATGGGTCTTGCCTGGGGTGAAGTACTGACTGTGGAAGCAGGCAGGCGTGTGGAGGGCCGGGGTATCTAACACAAATCTACAGTAATGAAGACGTCTCATCAGAACCAACAGGCTAACAATCTTCCAGACTCAGGCAGGTGAGATATCCCATGTGTTTCATGCACAATGAGCCAGTTCTCTTTAGGGAACAAGCAACAAATAAAAATCTAAAAGACAAGAAAGACATAAAAGAAGGGATGGAGACAAACTGTACAGGTCAACCAGATGGATCCGGGGCAAAGGTGAAGTAAATACGGGGGCTAGAAACTTGAATGCTCTCGTTTTTTTTACAGTGTGATCCTTGGTGTACACGCACATAACAAGCCAGGCTGCTTTTCTTTCTCTGTCAGTAAACGATAAAAAGGTGCAAAGGGTCATTCCTGCCATTTGCCGTTTTTTACACATTGAATGGTGCCACGCGGCACCTTATCATCTGCTGTACTTCCTGTACTGTGTAACTCAGCTGGGGCGAAGAAATGGGACAGAATGTGTGCCAGTGTGTGTGTGCGTGTTTGCGCACACGCATGTCGTGCCTGTTCTTTGCTGGTGATTCACCCAGCTCTCTGGCAGCCATCCAGGACCTATTTTCTCCTTCTCTTTACATAACAGAAAACGGTATCACTGAAGCCTTGTGTCCTGTCCTTCCTCCTCCTCCTCCTTCTCCTCCTCCTCCTGTTCCACTGCCACTTCCTGTTCTTCCTTCTCCCATCCACAACCGTGTTGCATGTGTGGGAGACGTAACTCTGCGTCGCTTCCTGGTGCTACTGTATCTCCCATGGGACGTGATGTGACCGGTCCGGAACAGACGCACTCAGACCACACCCAAAGCACCGAGTGGTAGACCAGGTTCCAGGGTACGGCATGGGGAGATGCGTGGGTTGAGAGGCTGTTTTTGACTGAAATGCCCCATAGAGCTTCCTAAAGGCCCTTCCGGGATCCGCTACACCATATGCCTACAGGACAGCACCCAACTGGGCACCGGGGCGTGACGGGCTGAAAATAGGGACTTGCACTCACAGTCCTCACTGTACCAGCCAACATACGGCCACTCGGCACCAACAGAGCAGAGTGATGAGGTGGCAGAGTATGGTAAGAGGGGGTGGAGAGCAGAGGGGGTTGAAAATAGAACATCAAGGAGGTGAAGGGAGAGGAGCTGAAGAGAGTTTAGTTTGTAGGGAGAGATGAAGGTGAGGAATGAGGCAGTGTGTCTGTGTGTTGAGAGTGTCGTGTGTGTGTAGGAGAGAGTGTAGGCCGGGTTTAGTGTCTGGACTGCTCAGTGACTCAGGTGTGAATAATACGTTAAGTCTACTTTTGTGTGTGTGCGTGTGTGTGTGTGTGCATGTGTGTGTATGTGCAATAGAGCGAGCAAGGGAGGGAGAGAGAGAGAGAGTACAGTGAAGCGGTGGGTTGGTGCAGGGCCGGTCGTCTAGGTGGCTGAGGGTGCGCTCTGCTGTGTCTATGGCACGCTCCATGACAGCTAGCCTGCACGCTGCTCACCGGTGCAGAAGCGCTAATTGAATTAAGTCTTTATTATCGGGCTGCAGAGGCAGCACTTCTCCCCATCTCAGCCCGCTTGGCTGACACTTTCTCCTTGAACACCTGCTTGACATCAACTTCCTCCTCTATTTATTTATCCCCTCTCTCCTGTGGCCAGCCACTGGCTGCACTCCTTCCTCCCCTCCACCTCCTCCTCCATATTGGCATACCGTGCAAGCTGGGCCTGCTTGTTTTTTAATGCTGCTTTTTCTACCTGTGCTGCGCAATACTCTTTAGCTTAGAAAGACTTCGCATCACAGACAAAATTGTCTTTTACCTCCCTCATACTCTTTTTAAAAGTTATATGGCCACACAGGTAAAAACATGCCCTACACTTCGATGTCTATTACCATACAAAAGGGACAGATAATAAAAAGGATTAATTCCTAGAACTGGTGCTGCCTTTCCTGGCCTTCAGCAGCAATCCTGGTGAGTGTAGAGGGAATAAAGGCGATAAAGCTAGATGATGTTCTATGTTCTATTGAATAGTCTCCGGTGGGCAAGCTGGCCAGAGTAATATACAGCAGCTGGGATGAGAACTAACATATATCTAGTCCCCTGTCCATTTCCACTAGCCTCAGGCTCAGGCTGCTTCCCTGGGCTCAGCTTGGGCATTACTTTAGAGGACAGACAAACAAGAGGCACTATTAAGTTGGCCAGGAGTCTGAGGCTCCGGCACTCGGCCCAGCACTGGCTGTAATCTATTGACCGTTTGCATTCTCCCCTCCATGCCCCAAAACCACAGGACTTTTCTCTGTCTGTCAGCTGAATCCATTTCTCCCCTTCCACCATCTCTATCTGATGTTTACCCACTCTATTTTTCTCTTTTTTCTCTCCCTCGCCCTATGTCAGCTCAATCCTCCTCTATTCCATCTTTCTCCAGCTCTTACGTCTGTTTGCGTAAATCCTCCCTCCCCCTCACTCTTTCTTCTCCTCGCCCCATCCATCACTATTCCTCCCATCTTCATCTCGTCCATTCCCTTCTCTTATCGACATGTTTCCATTTGCTAAACTGCTCTCGCTCCATCATATTCACCCTTTCTTCGATGACCATTTTTCATTTTCTCTGTTTCATTCACTCTTACCTCATTCTCTCCGGGTTCACCTCACTGTCCTCACTGCTCTCCCTGGTGGGCTTTATTTCGCCCTAACCTGCGAGGCCCCAGGTGGGCCTAGCTGTGCTTGTCAGTGGGTGGAAGCAGCGTGGGACAGTGTCCTCCAGGGCCCGACAGAATAGGGCAGCCAGGGGACAAGTGTCACAATGCAGCAAACTAAACTTTTACTCATGATGAGGTGGGATGAAACAACAAAAAGGACAAGCAGAGGGAAGAGATGGAGGTGATCACACACCAGCTCACCTCATCAAACAGTCTCTGCACATTTACTTGATATGTTGGCTTTTTTTCATAACTCAGGCTTGATTTGGTGCCGAATGTCTTACTGTCTTTGTTTTAATGTGATCTAATCTAATTCCCCTTTCGTCTTTTATTCCTCTGTTTTTGTGTCCCTCTTCCTTTGTACTTCCCCCTTTTCTCTTTCCCTATGTCTCTCTCTTTCTATCTCTCCTGCTGCTCCTGTCCTTTTCCACTTTCCTCTGAAACTCCGCCAGCCAACGAGTGCCACAAAGCATTAGGACCAAACACTATCAGACGCGCTTCTCAGGCACATCCTACATATCAGCCCCCACCCCCACTTACATATACACACACACACACACAGAAAACCCAGCACTTTCTCACACCATGTGCCAGACTAGGTGACAGAACCAGAGTTTACACATAGGCCTGGGGAGGTCTTATTCACAGTGGCAGACTCACCCAGATACTCCCCCTCCTAGAAAAAACACACACATGGGCCAGCGCTCTATTTTTAATGCAGAACACATTCACACAGTTTCACTGGTAATCACTCACGCACATGCCGTCTAAATACATTCATAAATGCCTGCATATGTTCATGCACAATGCATTTTTCAAATGCGCAGTCATGCTCTCTCAGGTTAGCAGATATACTGTCTGCACATGCATTTACGTACACAGGCACATGCGTGAACACCACCTCTACATTTCTCTTTCTCTCACACACACGCACACACACACACACACACACACACACATGCACACGCACACACACATACAGACTAATGCACACAAAATTTACAGGCTCCATACACAATAGCAAACAAACAGTCATTAGTAGATTTCAGGCTGCCTCTCAGTTCTGCTCTACTCTGTTGTTGGTGTGCCCGCGCCTCTGGGGTGGCGCCGCTGCTGTAGGTTTTAATAAAAGCATTGTCTTTGGAAGCTGTCTAAAGGGACTCGGTTTCATTTTGGAGTGCTGCTGCTGCTGTTGCTGTGGATGTGGGAGGAGAGGAGGCTATTGCGCTGGGACAAGGGGGCGGCTAGGTTCAGTGTCATTGCGGGGCCCCTCCAAGGACTGGTGCTTATTGTTTGATAGTTTCAGTATACAATGTGGTGTGTGTGTGTGTGTGTGTGTGTGTGTGTGTGTGTGTGTGTGTGTGTGTTCATGTAAGCACATGTGTAAATTTATGTTACAAACTTGTGTAGAAGACAAAGCAAATTGCTGACACAGCCCACCACTCAACTTTCCAGTAGCTACAACGAATCTGCTGTATGTTTGTATTTTATGCAAGACAGGATATTACAAAAACAAACATACACACACACACACACACACACACACACAGGCAGAAAGCTATCTGGGTGACAGGCGTAGAAGCACTCTCTGTTGTGTTTTGAGATGGGTTGCTGTTAACCAGTCCTATAAAACAAACAGTGGATGAAAGAAACACTACGTGCGACTGCACCACTCATGAAAGTGTGCACCATTTAGAGGATGCTCAGGATAACGAGCTCGCGCTATATGACACACAGGTGTCCATTATCTCTTTGGGCTGACCAATCTGTGACACCCTCAAGTCAATAGTTTCTCCATCTGTCAGCATAGAAACGCCTCTGAAAAAGCTCCTGGAGGAGACATTTGTGTCATTTATGATGGACAACAAATGGCTGCTCTCAACAGGAGCACAACGTAACACCCATGATGAGGTCAAATCAAATTTTATTGTAGAGATCTGGAACACGGTGTGTTTGTCTATGCCTTCCCTTTGTTTTCTCTCTCCTCCCACAGGCACCTTCAGATCCCATCAGTTGAAGCAACGTGGACACATCTTTGAAAAGGTGAAAGGAAAGAATGAGTGCGGCTATATCTGGGAGGATGTAGGAGAGGAAAATCCTAATTGTCCCTTTAAGTGTGTTCCCTCCCGTGGAGTGAAGGTGCGGTGTAACGGCCATCTTAAATCACAGCTTGGCCGCGGCCTTCATTAAAGCCATAATGCCAGGCTCTCCCTTTAATGGAAATGGAAGCCAGCGAGGCTGTGGGTGTAAATTAAAGTGTAAGGCCAGAGTAGGGAAAGATTTCCCCAGCTCTGACAGGTGCGGCCTGAATTAGCTGTAGTGCTGTTCAAGCAGTCAGTGGGAGAACACTGGTATTGATTTTAAGCACTGTTGCACTTCCTATCTGAAAGGGAATGTGTATTACTACAGCGAGGCACATCAATCACTCAGCATTTCACCACTCTCCCCTGGCACGTTACAGATTTTGAAATGATAAACAAACAGAAACATACCCAAACAAAAAAAAGGGAACACTGGCCATATTGTTACTGTATGGGCCTGGCTGGTGTGCGTGAGCATTAGCCTAGTTAAATACATCTGCGCACGCATGTAATTGGTCCACTTCATCTCATCTTCCTTGTGTTGACAGGATGCCATCTCTATTCAGGGCATGTCCTGCATCGCGTGTCACCTTGGTCAAACAGCTAGCGTCAGCTCCTTGAGCTCTGGCTACAGCCCCACTCTCATGCACACGACCTGCATGTGTCAGAGTTGTTACATGCATGCAGTGCAGCCATGCAGCGCGGTGCCTCTCTCTGTATGACCCTTCTGCTTATCTCTGCCTCCCATCATGCCCTGCTGACCCCGTCCGCAGGCGCTGGCAGGGGGAGAATTAGCCTACTTAGCCTATTCCCCACAGGGGTCAACTCACACGCAGACATGCAGACAGCACGCTCACAATCAGATGCGCACACGCCCACCCGTAAGCACCCGAAGACGTGTGATGACAAATGATAAGACAGCACTTAACCACAGGTGTCCCAAGTTTGACCTTTCACCCATAACCTTGAGCACAAAGCTTTTCATACAGAAGCCAGCCATCAATCAACTCCCATCAATCACACATATACAGTGCGCCGCACCCTTTCACTCCCTCAACCTTTCCTGGCCTCAAACATCCATCATGTCGTTCTACCCTTTCACTGACATCTGGGAAAACACAAACACTTCACAGCCTCTCTTGTCAAGAAACAAACACATACAGTAACTGCACACACATCTTGTCTCCTTGATCGTTGCTCTCAAACATGGAATGTGTCGTGTTGTGCTGTCAGGTGATCTGCAGGTGCACACTTGGGGCCGCTTCTTGATGACATGTTTGCTGGGATATCAGCACCTGCACTGAGACATGGCTTGGGTTTGAAATCCCTGAGCACACTGGCAGCTGAGACCACTGGGAGACAGACAGCCAGTGGTGACAGACTGTGGCCACGAGCATCCTGAGGACCATTTGGCCGGAAAGCCACTGGATCAAAAGTCTCTCACATCTCACACAAGTGTCATTTTTAGACCTGCTTCTCCTGAGGATGCCAGTCCTCTGACATTTGTAACGCTCTGACACCCTTTACAGCCTCCTTTTTAAATCTTACCCTTTTTTTTTTTGTTCCTCCATTTGTTCTCATGATTAAAATAGGCCTAACATTAGTTTAATTTTAAGTGAGCTTGAAAATAGAGGCTTGGGGAGGAGAGCGGCATTCTTGATAACAAACAGGTGAGCTCAGTGCTCTTTTGGCCCATGCTCCGTAATTACACCAGAGAACCTATTCTAATTGGCAGTGTCTTTATGCAGAACTATTATCAATGTCCCTCCGAGGCAGTGGAAGAGAGGAGGGGTGGGGAGAGGGAAGTGAGGAATGGGTTCTATGTCAATGAGCCCAGGGTCCATTTACACATGGATGAGGACTGCTAATAATGCCGGCATAGCCAGTCCAGCTCACAGAGAAGGAGAAAACCAAGGTTTAACATACTGAGCTGATTCCAAATGCATGAAAATGTAAACTTTAGTGAAGGGGACATTGTGTTAACAGATTGTATTTGCAGTAGCGGTGAAATGATTGTGTCGCCTGACAGCGCAACTGTAAAATTCAATACAGTCCAAAAGACGCAGAGAACGTAAATCCTAGAGTTGTCCAACATTAAGAGAGTGTCTGAAGGAAGAGGAGCTGACCACTGCTGTCAAACGAAGGACAGCTCTCATTATATTAACACATAGATTACGTAATGACATCACAGCCAGTGTTACCACAACACGTGTTTGTCTGCTGACATTAAATATCAGGTGCTTAAGCTGCAGGAAATCCAGGGGAAAATGTGTTTTTCATTTGCAAAATTGGCCTTTTTTGCATCTGCATGCATTAACAAACATCTGCATACATCATCTGCAAATCTGGCAACCTTATTCTATTTTTAAAAATTACAGCAGCTCTTGGAATTTTATTCCACATGTGGGTGTAACGTCTGACCCAGGCGAGCACCCCAAGCTCCAGCAGTGTTATTAGTTGAGTGGTGTGCGGAAAGATAGGAACACATTAACATACCATTCAAAGCAGATGCTGCACCACTGCATGTTATGATAATTGACTTGCTAAAAGGCAATTATTAGTCAATATTAATATTCTATCATTTATCTGGAAAGTGTAAACTTTTCTGAACAGCCATCAGCAGCCTGTAATATTAAACATCCCACAATGAACCTGATGGAGGCTGCAAGCTGTGCAGAGAGGAAATGATCTTGAAGAAGAAAATATGTAAAACTAAAAATGGAAATTTTGCCTCCCAGAATGTTATACTTCTGGGCTATGAATCTTAGCTTATGTTTTAAAAAAGAGAGCGGGAGTGTAATTTTCTTACCTTGTTTTAGGGGATGTCGTTAGCCATTCTTCATGCTTTTCAAATGTTATCAAGTAAGCTGCGATCTCCTGTGAAAAAGAGAAGAGAGGAGAGAGAAAGGGAGTGAGGCTTAGATATGTCATCTTTAATCACTGTTCTCTTGTGTTTGTAATACATCGGTGAGACTGCTTCATTGATATTCAGACAGTCTAACCAGCAGCACAAACACAGGAAAGACGGAAACAGGGGCAGTGCCGGGGAGCTCAGGTAGGTAAATGGAGCCTGGTGAAAGTAAAGTGAAAGACAGAAGTAGAATGCAGCTGAGGTCAGATCATCTTCCGAGACCATCTTTGTTACGAATGCTTTGATCAAGTTCCTCTCTGAAGACATCAAGGTGCTCTCAGCAAGATTGACATCTCTGTGTTTGAGAGTGAGCAGCTTTTAACATTTTAGGTCCGATCCTCCCCCAAATCCCTTTGATCTGCCCTTGACACTCCTCTACGGATCAATCCACTCTTTAACCTTTGAATAATAATTGCATGCCAGTCTCAAAATATTGACACACGTGTGTACTGCTATTTCAGAAAAGGTTGTAGATCCTTTGGAGTTAGTTGTGTACAAAGTGATGCTATAGACACTGCAGCACAAAAAAAACGCTCAAACTGCCACTGATATAAATAGAGATGCTTCAGACTCTTTCATGTTTCCCGTGTTCGCCCTGCCTCCTGCATTAGTCTGAGTGTAAGGGGGAACACGGTAGACCATACCCGGCCATTTTCTCACCAAACTAATGGGCAGAACAAAAAGCACTTTGGATGCTGGTAGACAACCTAATGATTACCAGCGACAGCCAGCAATTCACTCTTCAGCAAGAACATTTGTCAGCTTCTCAGACTGTAACAGAGAGCCAAACACAAGGACAGACCTTCTGCCACAAAATATCTTTTAGTTTCTAAGGATGTGCATTTCTCCTCATGTTGGAGTGTCAACAAACCGTTAAGTGTGAATATGTTGTTCAAATATTGTCTTGTTTGGTGTTTGAAGCTGGAGTTTGGAAAAAGCCTCCTCCAGGGCTTTTTTTGTTGTTGCTTCGCCTGTCCACATGGGGCAATAATGTACCCAAAAACACCAGCATTCTTTACAGTGGATATTGGAAAAATATGAGGCATATGAGACAGCACAAAGCAATCGCAAAAACAGAGACTCCCTCTTTCTCTCTTTACATGCAAACACACTCTAAACTATGCAACACTGCAAAAAGCTTCCCACTGGCTCATCAAGGCTGTGTCACAAGTGTGACCTGGCACACAGACACAGCATGCTGGCGATAGCCCACAGGGACGCTGCAGGGCACAGCAGTGCAAGGGGTTCCCAGGCTGGCAGGGGTCCCAACAGAGAGGGGGTGGTAGCATGACTGGCACCCTTGCCACCAGGTGCAGGCTGGGAGATAATGCTGCGTTGATTAACTTCCTGTTCTCTTGCCATAATGACCGGAGGCAATGAAGTCATGACAAGATGGAGTCTTGAATTAAGAAAAAGATAGAAGGAGGATGAGGCTGTCAGGAGGAGCTCACGGCTGCTTCTCTCCTTTATAGCTTGGGCTTAACAACTGAGAAAAATAAAGCAGTAAAATGTTCACGGGCAAAGAGAAAAAAAATTGGCCTTACTACTGGGGTCGAAATAAAGTTACTTTCTTAATTTATTTGTAATTTAATTAGGCTGACATGGCAGTGTTTAGAATAATCCCTGCTGTTGCGCGTTCATTTCAGGAGGGATAAACTGCAGCGAAAAGCTCCTTCAGCGACCTCTCTGCCTGTTAGCACATACCCTCCTTCCATCACTCTTGTCTTTAAAGCACAGCCACGGCCCCAGCCTCAGTGGCAGGGGATGAAATAGGGGGCCGCATGGTCTCGTACTTAACAAAATAAAAAAATACAAGCGAGCCTCTACCTCTGGCACCCCTCCCTCTCTGAACAGATGCCAGGGATTATTCCAACCCCCCGACCAACCATAAAGGTTCAATAATCTTATGGTGAGGAAACAAACAAAAACAGACGTGCGGCCATTAAACAGCTGCAAAGAGACAAAGTTTGCATGGGCGGCATAATGAGAGGCTAGCGTGCGTTCAGGTTGAGCAAACACGCTTGCGGGTTGGAGCGAGAGAGGTGGAGGAGGGAAGCAGGCGAGCGGCGTGCTGAACACTGATGGTGCATCAAAGTCAAACCAGCAGCTGTCAATGGGCCCTGGACTCTATCTGCTGACCTCAGTGCCTCTGGCCTGCTCTCTGTCGCTGGGGAAATATTCAGAGGAGGCTCTCTGTACACACAGCTCCTACCTCACTCTATAGGTCAGAATCCTGCCCGTGCAAGGCTGTTTGTACTTCCTTCTTTAATGCCTCAGCCTCCCCACTGACATGATCCTTGCTGGGCTTTTAACTCCAGGTGCCCATGAAATACACTGTACCAGTAAGAGCTGTCTTCCTCGCAACCTAAATTGAGGCAAACTCCCTTCCAAGCCTGATCTAAATAAGTAACAATCAGCGCTGGCTGGCAGTGAACCAGAGAGTGAGTATAAGCAATACCTCCTCTAATTGACACGGTGGTTGCAAAAAAAGGGCCTTTCATTTTACAGCGAAGAGAACAACCCGGAGCTGTTTGTTGTAACTCAGCCATCTCATTTGTTTCTTTTGTCTCTGTAAAAGCTGCGACATACTGTTAGCAAAAGGGGGCCGCCCCAGAACATGACGGAGCAGTCTCGCAGTTTCAGGGCTGATAGAGATGGAGAGCCAGGAGTGTTTGTATGTGTTTTCTGTCTGCCGTGTGACAATCAGGAGGCCTGATTACTGGTTACTTGTCTGGGCCTGGCACGTTATTAACATGCTCTTCAGGAGGTGTCACTCCTGTACTCATCAGCGTGTCTCCCCTCTAGTTCTCTCTCCTCTCATTGCCACCATGTACCTTCTCCAATCTGACTCTCACGCGCTCTCATTTTTCCTCCTCTCCCATAACCGCTGAGGTGAAAAGGAAAGCCACCGTAAGAAAATTTTCATTTTGAGATGACTGGCTTTTACTGTCTCGCTTTTCAAATGATATTTTCACTCTAGAGGTACAACATTTTCTCCAGAGAGAATCAGCTTTTGAAATGTCTACCTATTTGAAATCAGAGATGACACTAACATATTCATCCCATTTCATTTCGTTGCAGGAGGGGAGATGTGGCAGTAGGAGCGGTAAACTTTCAGGAAATAAACACTAGTTGTCCCATTTTTGATGTCTCAAAATCAGTTGTGATGACACATTTTGGAGCGGCTGTCTGTAGGCCCGATCAGATGGATTTCAATATGCTGTTACCCTTTCTTCTTGCACAAAAGTCAGTCAAACATGATGCCAGTGTCTGATGAAGATATTCCATGTTGGATTCACTTTCCCGGAATGACCTGAGGTTAAAATTGTTTTGCCGCTCTCTTTGATTCTCTCTTTTACTAGCAACTTTGATTTATGGGAGAAAAGAGAGGTGTTGAGTGGACCAACCATCCAGCATGTGGTTGACAGACAAGATCGCTTCAAACAACTGTCGCTGTTCTATTAGAAGGAGAGATAGGAGTCTTTGGCATTATCTCAGGACGCATCAGACACCTGTCTCGAAACATCATCCATAATGTCTCTCCTCTCATTCTGCATCCTCTGAGCTTTTGCGCTGACAGAAAATGAGAGGCGGGAAGGATGCAGAGCGAGAGGACAAAACTCTGTGGCACATTTCCTTCTGTGCCACCCCTGCATTAAAATACCAACATTTACATCGTCGTCTGAGAATTTAGTAATAGTTTTTAAAACCCACAATTTACAAGACACATTATGTAAAAACATGGAGTAATGAGTCATTCTTTGTGAGTCCAGCTATTTAAAACCAGTTTTCATCACCCAAAAAATACATTCAACAATTACAGCCTGTGTTTGTCCATTACAGTATTATTCTAGTTATATTGTTGCTCTAGTGACACTAATGAAAAGGCACTTAATGAATAGCTATATTAGAAAAAACTAACTTTAGCAACCGTATTGATTGCAGTAAAAGCTTGAGCTTAATGAAATGAATATGAGAGAGCAGGAAGATGCAAAAGAATAAATGGAGCAAAGTCTGGTGAGAGGAGCACAGCGCCTCCAGCTTGCCTTGTGGTGAGGTCTGGGGAATGCATCCTCAAAGCTTTGACCTTGCCCTGCACTTGAAAGCAGGAAGTGGATGAGAGGGGGGCCAAGGAAGGGATACGATGAGAGGAGCCCTCCCTGATGACCTGGGTTTTGCTGCAGGGAGCCAGGTCATCTGATATTTCCTCCAGGGCAGCCCAGGAAACCAACCTGCCCAAGGCCGCACACAAATGGACTGGCGGGGATTTGGGGAGGGGGGGAGGTGGAAGGAGGAGGGAGGGCGAGGGTTGCTGAAGCTTTAGGCTATCACAAGATTACACCAAAAAAAAAAAAAAAATTCAAATGTAATTAGACACAGAAGAGATAGAGACTGGCACTAAAGAAAGGGATGGTGAAGCAGGGTGGGAGAGTTACCGAAAGGGGAGAGGATAGTCAAAAAAGCAGAGAGGGGGAACAAAGTTTAAAGTTTTTTTCCCCCCATGACAATGATAAATGCATTTAAAACAGGAGGAGCGTGAAGGTATGGTGATTAAAAAAGAGCGCTTCGGTTCGATTCTGCAAGCAAAAGCACCTTTGCCCGTTGAATCATTTTGGGTTTTTTGTTTATAGTTCATGAATTCTTAATGCACCAGCAATAATGTATCACACACTATATCTATGTAATCTCATATGGCCATATTACTCTTTTAAGCAGAGGAAAGTAGTGAGGTGGAGTGAATCTATTTTAGCAAGCTGTAACCTCCAGCTAGCCTTTAAGATTGTTTGAGCATGGCTCATAATAGGATGCGATGAAACTGCTATTAAGACGAATAGTCAGGATGGAGGAGAAGAGAGGGGGTGAGATGGGTAAGACAGAAATGGAGACATGGGAGAGTGAGCTGAGAAAGTAAAAGTAAGCAACAATTGAGTATGGAGCTGTTGACAGCTGCACTTGGCATCTGTTGAAGAGGTGTGAAGCTGTTCTATGAGTCCCTGTGCTGGATTAAAAAGCTGCCCTCTCCTGCATACTGCTCATTAGAACCTGCATGGGGCTTCCCAGAGATGGCTGCGCTGAAGGGAGGGGTGGGAGTCACACTGTGTCCACTCTGTTGCCCCTCTGTGCAGGAGTTACCCACAAGCACAAACCATCCTGTGTTTTGGCAACTAACACACCGGATCAATTTCAAAACAGAAAGTGCACCATCATGGTTGAACAGAAGTGTTAGCTCACAAAAATGCAAGTTCACACATCACTCCCAGCGCACACCTCCACCAAAAAGGCCTTACCACATGTTTAAAACACACCGCAGGCAATTTAGTTTTGCTTCTCCCTCCAGCTCGCAATGCACCTCATCAGTTCCTGTGGTTCGGCCCTCGCTTGCCATACAAGAGGTGGTGAGAGCAAGCAAGCCTTCCACTGCCCTACATTATACATAGTTCTGGGATCAATTTGGCATTGATCCTGGATAGCTTAGATGTTTTCCAGTAGTTGGTCAATGCTTCTCTTCACATTTCTGCTTGGAATGCTGGTCATAAGACTGTTCTGAAAAAGGAGGCATTCTCCTGGGGGAGCCCCCTCTCTCTCCTCGATGCTGCACGCCTCCTTGCTCCCACAATCAATGCTACCCATAGCAGCTACTCAGCCAGCATTCCCCTTTTTGTTTACAATATCAGTTCTATACACTGTACTCTTTCATACAAGCACAAGACTAAGCGATAGGAATGAACGCTGGTGGAGGAGGGGTCTTGCTTTAGGAGGTAAAAAGACAACGCCTGGATTTTTTTACAGAAATAAATGAAGAGACAAGATGCAGATGTTTCTTTTAGGGCACATGGGGTCACTGAATGGTTTGTTGAGCTTGGAAAATTAATCATATGTTGCAGCTTTCATAGTTACTGGATTTCAAAACCAACCGAACACGCAGTTTTAGACAGCACACTGCACCACAATCTCTGAAACACCAAATCAGAGAATTTTTCTGTGTTTAATCTCTCCACTAGAGCTTCTACGACAGAGAGCATTGAAACTTCTTCAGTGCTTGGTGTGGCTCAGCATCATACTGAGTTCCCTCCTCTCTGTTTTTGACTTCAACTCTCACAATTCGTTTATTGCAAAGACAGAGAACATGTGTCGTGATCCTGCTGTATGCATTCCATTCAAAAACTACCTCAGACATGAAGAAGTGCAATGGATCGATCATTAAAGTCTGAATTCTAAGTTGAAAACTTGTGTAAAATCTGTCTAGTTCACCAATACAAACACCACTGACGCAACAACAACATGGCGGCCCACACATCTAGCGTAAGCAGAATTACCTTTTCAACAGTTTTCATTTAATCTAGTGTTTGAATTGAGAAACTTGCTGTAACAGCTTTGCAGTGTGTGAGAGAAAGAAAGAGATGGCTTTTTAATCTGGCCACACTATTTAAATAAATTAAGCAACTTTATGCTACTCTGCAACTGTTAAAGGTCATTTGAACGGGCAGAGATGAGCAAGATACTTGACTTACTTCATGCACCATTTCTCTTCACAAATGGCATTTTGGTGATGGATGTAGGTCATCAGATGTTTGTAAGTACAGAGACCTGCCATACAAACATCAGTTTGTTGTGAGCATCTATGTTTTCCCAAGCAGATGCAGTGGAACACATTTTGATTGGAAGTTGGGGATACCAACGTCTGACTTGGAATGGACTGCAGCATTATCCTGGGTTTGGTGTGTTTCCTTTATGATTCCTTTGTGCTCCTCCCCAGCCTGCTTGTCCTTAAACATCTTTCTTTCACACCTGCCCTGCATCATGTCTCACTCGCCTTGCCTGTTCTCAGTATCTTCACCAGCCAATCATCTCCTGTCCTGTACAATCTTCTAATTCCTCTCACCTGAAATTCTCCACCTGCCTTTCATCTTCTCATCAGTTTAGTTTGTGTTTGAATCCAGTTATTTGTTGAGCTGTCTGTTTGTTTTCTCTGTGCCTGCTTATGTTATCTTGAATAAAGAATCTTGCTTTTAAATCTGCCTGCTCCCTGTCATTGGGTCCACCTGCATTGCTCTCCAAGTGTGACAAGGTGTGCAGCAACCAAACAGACAGCTTGTCAAGTAGGTCTTTTCTAGCCTACCCCCAGACCAGAGACTCCGCCCACTCAACTGAGTGGACTTGATTGTCTTAGTTTGGCAATGCCTCCACTTTGAGCAATTCTGAGAGGGAGGAGATTAGATTTTCTCTAACCTTTCCTCATTGGTTGTCGCCTTTTCAAATTTAATCTGCGTGAACGGTCATTACCTTGCCAGGGGATGTGGAGTGTGTGTGGAAAGATGTCTGGCTAAGCGTGACAACTGAAATCCAAAAACATCTCCACAAGCTGTTCAATAATCACACTGATGTTATTATATTGTGTTGTGATTGAGATTCTGACCCAACATGCATCATGGAAAAAGATAAATAAATGATTTCTGCTTTAAATCAAATCACATTATCACCTTAACTAGAAAGCAGGACATGGTCCTTCCTGCCTCTCGCTGCCGACGACAGACCGGGACAGGCACTGTCTCCCCTCGGCAGGAGCTGGCATGAAGGAGCATTGATGTAAACAGACTTGTTGTGGCTACTTTTTCATGTATAAATTCGGCCTTTTTTTTTAAAACTCATACCACCACCATCACACCACATACAACTACTGTACTGTTTTGGGGGCCTGTAACGTGGCTTTGTCGGTTGAAATGTCGAATATTTCTCGACAGACAACTTAATCTGTCTTGTGGCTCCCCACCCCTGGCGCTCATTGGATAATTGCCTTTTAAACTGGGAGAACCACTGTCTCAAAGCGCAAAGCCAGAACAAGAGAATCAGGTCCATTCAGTGGAGTGGGCGGAGTCTCTGATCTGGGCCCAGGTCAGGTGTTTTCCACAATTCTTAAAGGTTTTCAAGTTTAAGAAATCACACAAAAATACAAGTTTCAGGTAGACAAAGACAGCAGCATGGCATCAGAAGAAATATTACTTAATTAAGATTAGCTACGCAGGCCTTACTGAGTTATCTAAGAAATTAACTACTTAGTTACTCAACTAGCTAAAAAAAAAAGCTATGTTTTTTAAAGACAGTGGGTGACTTTGACAAGTAACACAGACAAAACATATATGTAATTAATATTACTAAATTTCAACCTTATCCCCCCAAAACAAGCAAACCAAAAAAAATTATATCTAGATAGACAGATAGATTGATATCAATATATCAAAAAATTGTAGTGAAAGATTAAATTTAACATTAACATTAAATTCTACTAACAAGTTGTAAATTCTTATGCTATTGTCTATTTATTTGGGAAAAATATTCATACAAATCTGTAAATGTAGGTTCAAACAAAGTCATAGAAATGATCTTTTTTTGTTTTTTCTAGGGTTCTCTATGCCCCATGACAGAGTGTTGGAGTGGGTAAAATTCTCTGTCTCACTTCCCACCTCCTGTGCCTCAAAATGAGAAGCTGCAGCAATGTGCTGAAGGGGAAAATAGGACGGACAGAAAGACTGAGAGACCAGGAAGACGGAGCTGGCACGAGACAGGATTGTTTTGGCTTCGGTGCCATTGCTGCTGTCTTGTATGTTCGTTGAGAGGATGTAATTATTTGTCATGTTGAAGGACTACAATGGTCAGCTACTGACTCCCACACTGTAACAACACACCTGTGCATGCACATCCTGTATTATTGTGCATTTGTACGATTGTATTCTTGTGTCTACGTTACCAGAACAGGAGGCAGAAGCAAAGAGAGAAAAGATAAGAGCAGCAGAGAGATTTAGAAAAACCTGCAGGACTCACGAGAGGCGTTTATGTGGGAAAGGATCTACAGCACCTGGTGCATTAGGGACACTGAATTAGAATCGGACATAAAGTTGACTTAGATGAAAAACATCCATCTTTGTCAGCCATAATTAAGCAGCACTGGTGACCCTGTGGTTGATGCTATAGATGTGTGTGTGACTGCTGATGTAAAGCCCATATGGGAACCTCCTACTGCTGTACCCTTGAGAGATGTGTCTTGTGTAATGATTCTATTACACCGCTCTCTTCTTCCGTCTCTCCCTTTCTATCTTCCCCTCAAGCTCTAACTTCTGGCAAGACTTTAAGAGGAGTTGGAGTTGGTGGAATTATGGAACACTACATTAGTAAACAGGGCAAAAAATGTGTATGTGCACGCATGCGGATGCATCGTGGTGCACTGCAGAACGCGGCGGGAAGCAGCCGGGTTCACTTCCTGGCACCCCGTGGCTGTCTGACCTCTGGCGTCCACGCTGCACGTCCTCTTCATCATCTATGCAGCAGGATGTCTGTTCCCCCCTGCCGACAGCCCAACCAAGGAGAACGAGGAGTGGCGGAGCCTCCATGATGCTGACCTTACCTGAGCCCAACTGCCGAAACTCCAGGCTGTTGCCCAGTCTGCTGCTAAACTTTTCTCCCCCTCAAACCAAACTCCTGTCCCCCAAAAGAGGGGGAAAAAAAAACTGGAAGAGCAGTCAAACTTATTGGAGTAAGTGGTTCTCTCTGTTTCCTCTCTCTAATTCTTTACTGTATGTCTTCTATTTGACAGATGTTCTTGTTTTGGAAGACAGCAGATATTGAAAATACCGTGTTGGATTGTTTCGCCAACGGCTGCCAGATCTGTCTGATGTCTACTGCAAATTCATTTTTTTAAAGAGCGCAGACATAAATGCTACATTTGTTGCCTTCTTATGCGTTGAGTGAAAAAAGATATTGCAGTGGAAACCCACAGAGAGGGCATTAAATGTCATCTAAATATAATTGAGGTATGATTTCTCTCTGTGGGGACATTGAAGGAATCCAAGCACTATATCCTCAAATATCACCCAAATTTCCCCAAAAGTCAAGTAGTGATGGTGTCGTACATAAATGAAGTGACAATGGAATCTAGAAGGTCACCATTCACTTCATATCAATCAACTCTCGTCAGAATTCAGTTTAAGGCTCCTGCAGGACCGATCCGAAGAGGAGAGGGCAGAAGGAGAGAGACAATCCTTGTATTTCTCAAAAGGCACAAACGAGCAGAATTTCTGCCTCACGTGAGTCTGAAAGCCTATATATTTCAGGCTCCAGAATCAATTAACGCCTGCATTATCCTCTGAATTCCACTATTCAGAGCAGCCAAATGACTGGGGCACCCTTGCATGAAACCAATTTCTAACTCTCAATCCGAGACACACCCAGGAACCACCTACAGGTCTTCCTTTGAAATGGCAGCTATCTTTGACCCCTGGAGACGTGCACATGTGCAAATGAGCAAGTGGAGCAAATATCTGCTTTAACATAAACTGAGTGAATGTGTGTAGTCATGTGAGTTATGTAGGTAAATTTAAGGATTCGGGATGTTCTCAATCTCAGCGTTCTCAGCTCTCTTGAATGAGCCATTAAATACGAAACCCCAGAATGTTCTGACAAGAGAGTGAATTGTGAGACGCAAACCAAAGCCAGCTCACCACATTAAAGACAGATGGGGAATAGGTGAATGAGAGGGAGGAGGAGGAGAGAAAGAGGCTGAAGACAGAGCAGATGATGTGTTAAAGGGTAAACTTTTATGTCTGTAATGAACTACAATATACTGTGTCATGAAAAGAATAGGATGAAATATTGAGCCCACACTGTCCATCCACAGAGAGCAGCACACTCTGCTCCGGAGACGGAGAGAAAAGACATGAAGACAAGACGAGACTGAAAATTCACCAAAGGGATGGCCAAATCTCCAGCTCAGGCCAATTAGCCGGCAGAAATTCTTCTCCCCCCCCCAACTACTCGTCAGCATGAAAAGATCACCCTTTGTCTGTTAGACCCGTGCCTTTATCTTCCATTGCTACTTCCTGTAGACAGTCTGTACGACGCGCACACACTCACACACCCTTTTAATTCTTACATGGACGAGTTACATTCCTGCAACGCACTCTTCTGTTCCTGTCATCCCTCTGCACGCCTGTCAGCACACATATGTCCAAGCACACGCACATACATACGAACACCGAGTGTACATGCGAGCACACAAACGGTATCAGCCAAATCCTCACATGAACTGCTCTCATTTTATCTCCTCTCAGCTCCTGGCATCGTGCTGACTGATGTGATTGTTAGTTCTGTAGGAGGGCTCTCTTTAATTGAAGTGGGTGTGAGTGCATGTGTGTGCATGTGTGTGCGTAGCTATCTGTCCAGAGCATCGCCTGGCTATGGCCGGTATTGTTTGGCCTATCAGACAAGCTGTCAAGTGCTCTCTCTCCCTCCCTCTCCACCTCTCTCTCTTGGCTCTCTGCTGCTTTGTGTTCATGTTACAATAACGGGAATGTGGGACTATGAAGGTCACACCTGAAGTCAGCTTGCCCACAAGCATGTTTTGTCTCCCTACAGCACACCCCGATACCAGACATCTATCTAACATTAACCATCCACCTGAGCAGCAGTCAATGACCACTTAACACCAGAAATCATCCTGTTCAAGGTCATTTTAACCAAAATGAAGCAACTAAATGCTGAAGTGCATCTGTGCAGCTGTATAGGTTTCCACTTGCACTTTATTTCACTGAGCTAACCTTTCCTCAACTTTCCTGCCTCTATCTGCATACTCCCATCTGCCTCGTGTGCATTATCAGTCTCACATCTCTCAGCTCGAAAAGTTTGGCCCAATGAATGTGGAGGCGCAGGCTGCTCTTTGTGATGGCTGCTCTCTGCAGACGGTGGGGAATCGATCAGCCAGACGCTCCAATGGCCTGCTCCTTTGTGAGCCCAGTCTGGCTCTGGGCAGCTCTCCTCTGTTTATCTCCCTCATGTCGCTCGCTGGCTACATGCTCTTAATTAAACATGCCGCACGGCTATTAATTGTCAACCAGATTCAATTTGTTCCCCGGGCACGCTGTGAATGGGCCTCTCCTCCCAGAACAAAGGTGTCCGAACAGCCATGTCAGGGTTGAACAAAAGGCCCAAGGCATCACTTCTATCTCCCACAGCCTGAGCTGCCTACAGCTCACCGGCAGCCATTGAATGAGGTGTTATCCAGGCAGGTTTCCAGGTAGGTGTTTGAGAGTTGAAAAAAAAAAAATGTCTTGTGCTTTGTCACATCATCCAATGATATTAAGGCAGAAACAAAAGCTCCATCAGAATTTAGCTTCTACACCTTTGCAAGTTGTCATAATGCCTTTACCTGCACAAATACCCACTGGGCGAAATATCCTAAATCAGCGTCATTTTTTAATCTTGTTAGGTCTTTTTTTATTTTTTATGGGAACTCTTTGACAAATTGTGAAAACAAATAAATAACCCAATGACTGCTAAGATGAATCTGGGACTAAGCAGCTGCCAAGGCATAATATAATTCATGGCCATGCATCAATGTAACTGGAGACTGCTCCAACACCCAGCCAGAACCCATACAGCCAGGTGCCAACACATCCATCCCCCTGCAATTCCCTCATCCATCCTACCTCTCCGTCACTCCAGCCATCACCCCAATCTATGCTTCCTTCCCAAAAAAACCTAAAGCTCTGGGCTCCAGCTGGTGCCAAGGAGGCCTGGCTGGTGCTATTGTTGCCTAAACCCCTCTACAATACAACGATAAACCTGCCCTCTTTGTGGCTCCTAAGTCATACACAGGACAGATGCCAAACCAAGAGCTGTCCATGCACACTCACATAGAGACCTCTTAACCACAGGGCCTCTGAAGAGTTGACACAGTCAATAGTGCTGTATGTGCAAAGCCTAGAACTTATCTACCTACAGTTTATACTAAGGCAAATAAAAACAAAAGACAAGCACAGTATAGTTTATCATGTAGATAAACAAAAGCAGTTTGCAAAAACAAGTAAAATACTACAGCACAGAAAGTCTTGTTCAAACACAGTGTTGTGGAATTTTTAATGAGAGTTAGGTGCCATAGCATATAGAGGGAGAAGGTCTTTTCCCCAGTGTGCTTATGTGCCTGCCTTTTCAGCAATCCCAATATGTTCCTGCTGGTGAACTCACTGAGCAGTTGAGGAATTACTTATTTAAAAGATAAGGTTTCCTCTGTTGTCAGCAAAAACCGGCTCTTGTCCATAACGGGAGAAAACCAATGCAGTGTGAAATCAAAGGTCACCCAGAGACAAATAGCACTAACAGGCGAGAGCAGGGGTGACAAACGCTCCCTCTCTGTGCTCACCAAATTAATTAAGAGTGGAGATTCAACATGACATCTCCAACACAAAAGAGAGCCAGCAGCCTTGTTGTTGTTTCAGCAAGACTTTTAAAAGAACAAACACACTTCCCTTTCTCTGTTGTAATCAAAGCGTGTTTACCTGCGTCTCTCAAATGACTCCTTCATTGAATGTTTTATATGGCAGCTCTGAGAAGTCATTGATCTCAATCTAGGCCCTGAGATGCTTCCGTTGAGCTTGCATCAGCTTCACAACTCAGCCTGACTTCAACCCAGGATCCTTGGGGGACTGCTTTAAACGCCTCACTCCAGGCAGCCTGCTAATCCGCGGCATTCGCAGGTGTCTCTGTCTGTCCGTGACCACGAGATAAGCCCAAGCCTGGAGGAGACAGCAGCGAGCAATAGACACAAAGTGCACATTTGAGTGTGCCTTTGCATCCGGTCCACAGTCAGTCACCCAGCTGAGGAGATGGGCTGAAAACAGCAGGTCTGAGACCAAGCCTGGATAATGACACCTCATCTGGGAGCAGCTAGTGAGAAACATCTGCATCCCCTTATCTCTGCTATGGCTGCACTGTCGAAACGACATGACGATCATTTACTGGATTACCCTACAGTAAGCTGCTGCCTGATGTTCTTTCACAGATCAGTGTAGTGGAAATGTTTATACAGAGCAAGCTGGGACAAGAAAGTAGTCTCAATGTCTTAGATAAGCATGAAAAGTCAGCGTGCCGGCCTCAGGCACGAATAGCAGTGCACTCACCTAACATTGATCCCGGTCGCAATGTTCAGTCAACCAGCCACTGGACCAGAAATGTTAATAAGCTGGAGTTTTGCCAGACCAGAAAACAATGATGAGAAGTTTTGTCCTCAATCCACTCGCGCCACACTCTGCAAACCCCCTGAATACAGTCGAGGGCTTGAGCCACAAGGAAGAGTTTAATTTGAAATGTGAAATGATGCTGAATGCTCTCATTTTGGGCCAATTAATTCCACGAGAAAATTGTTGATTCCAGACAGAAAGCTTGCGAGAAATAAAAGTTTGTTTAATTAGATTTACTATCAAGGGCAGTTAATTATCACTACATAATATTCTACAAATGCACTGCTTTTATAAATGTTTAATTTATATTGCATTAACAATGAGGGGTCTATGCCCTTGATCTTGGTAAAATATGGGATGGGGATCATAGCACTAAATCAGAATGTACCAATCACATGTAAGGTCATGTTTGGCTGTAGCTTTTGGCCTTTTAATGGTCATTTATTGTTCATCAAATGTGAGTGTGTGCGTGTGTGTGTGTGTGTGTGTGTGTGTGTGTGTGTGTGTGAATGCTTGCAAGGGTCTATGTGTGTGTTTTATGTGTTCTCTCCCCCCAGCGGGAAGCAGCACCACCCTGGCCTCACTGCCTCCACCCACTCATCCATCCCACTTCTTGTCTAATTAAACATCGTTAACATTCATCCCAAGGTCTTATGCAGATGAGCACAGAGGGAATGTGGTGCACTGCGCAATAAGAAAACAACTTGGGGGGGTGGCAGAGAGGTGAGCACACGGATGAGATGGGGTTGTATCCGAATTGAGACGTGCATGGATATCTCCGATTTGACCTCATTCATCAATTAATTACCACCATTAGCAGGAGGTGATGTGGAACCAAAGCTGAAATCACTGCACCGTGGCATCTCCACCGCAAGTTTGTTGATTGTGTGCACGCAGGCATATGTGTATGACAGACAGGCACCCATTAAGCACCGAGCCAGGTACGTTTAAGTGTGTCCATGTGTGTGCGTACCTTCAGTATGACCAGAAAGGCAGACAAATAGACGAACTGATGGGCATCTAGCCAAGCACTGCCTTCTGTGTCTCCTCAACAGAGCTGTGATCACAGCGCAGTCCTGTCATGTGGCTGTCACTCTATCATTCACAGCACACACACAATACCATCACACCATACCACGCCGCAGCCGTAGAAACGCCTGAAACTGTATAGTCCAATCTTTGAAGACACTCTGTTCCTTTGTAGCTTGAGGTGTAATTTGAAAAGCTGACTGTCATCCTTTCTGCCTACACTCAATGTCCTGCAATGCACCAGGGACAAAATCCCCGAGGTAACCTGATGTGTATGAAAAAAACAAGAAAACAAAAGGCAGACCATTATTAATGGAGTCTATACGAGGCATCATCAGCAACACAAGTTATGCTTGTGTCAGCAATCCTATGTTGAGACCTGATATCACCTAATTTTCTCCAATAACAATTTTTATTTTTTTTCCACAAAAACTTCAACTATATACACTAGGGTCCAACTGAAATATTGGTTTGCTGATATTATCGGCCGATATCGACCTATCACAGGTATATCAGGATCAACCTAAGTGTTCTCCAATATGTGCCAATGTTAAAACTGTTTTTTTTATTAGTCCTGAAAAAATGCATGGACTAGTGATGTAAAATTGTGTAATTGCATAGCTTGTCCAGCAGATGGTGGTCTGTTATTTTACGAGCGAGTTC
>JAPZDX010000002.1:21521719-21533371 GCA_029783625.1 Naso annulatus | reverse complement strand
GTAGTTCACTGTATCAATCTGCTCCTCTGTCGTACCTTCCTCCTACGTCTTTTTTTACTTTGAACCTTTTCGCAGTTTGCTGCATGGCATTTTTCTTTTCCTCACTCCCCCTCTCTCAACCAGCTTTTTCGTTCAAGGCCTTTCAAGAGGGCCATTCCCCCCGACGTTTACAAATGAAATGAATGAAAACCACTGGTACGTGACTCCTCTACAGGGAGACGCTCCATTATACCTTGTTTTACTCAAACAGAAGCCTCCCTGTGATTGGCTATAAGACGGGATACCAGACTGAGAGGGGTTACCTCAGATAGCGGAGAATGCAAGCAAGTGGAATAATGGCAGGCTTAGAGAGAGAGCCTTGCCCAATGTTTTTTAGCTGTTTGAAAATTGATTTATTCTTACCAATCCAACAAACCCCATGTATTCTCAACCAATGGATGAAGGATGAAAGGTGTCATTTGTCAGAAACCCACTGGTCCACTCATGAGAATAGAAATTGTTGCTGTGAACATGGATAAAAATCCCGTATGTACACGCCACAGTCATGTGTCATCCAAGTTGCCTTTTCCTTTCATAGGGGCAGCTGCTTCACTGAGGAATGGAGTAAACTTTTAGGGGAAAGAAACATTGGATTTCAGTCTTTTCCCCTTCATAGACCAACAAATTTACACATAAAGTCCTGTGACAGAGACCTGCACTATAAACTCAAAAGTAATTCAAATCCAAACTTTGGCTGCTCGCAATTAAAATAAAAAACATGATCGACTACAATACTGAAAATTCTTGCTGCGCCAACACAAAACTGCTGCAAATAAGTATCAATTAATCTTTTTTTAAATAGCCATCCACCAGGGGGCAATCAAGATGTTTTGGCTTCACTTTTTGGGTCACGCCTTTGCACCCAGCAGCGGCAGTTCAGATAAGAAGGTTAACAACAGAGAGTTGATGCGCAACATTAAAAACAAATATCTGGCAGGAGCAGAAAGTCAGTCCCAGGAAATAAATCATTATCCATTTTGAGGAAGTTTTTTGAATTTACAGCAAGTGATGTTAATCAATAACAACAAAAAAAAAAAAAAAAACAGAGAAAGAAAGAAAGAAAAAAAAAGAAAAAAAAAACACAAACGGCACGGCAAAGAATGTGCAAAGGCCAAGACGAATAACTTATTTCTGGTAAAACATAATCTCATTGAATCCTCGTCCTTGTTCAGCCACAACTTAGACATTATTAACAACAACCCTGTACAGCGCATCATAAGAAGGGCAAACAGTGTTCTGCTGTTAAATAAAAGGTTTTGATACAATTTTCTTTATATTCTGCTTCCTGGAGATGCACTGTGAATAAGGACACAAGTTTTTTTGATGTAAATATTTGTAAATTAACAGGAATGTAGCACAATTTGGAAGTAAAACCAGAGCTTTGTATAATTAATTACGAAAGAAAAAAAATATTTGTTTCCCTAAAATAAACAAATCATTGTGATAAATTATCATGATGTTGTTATTGATCAAAATATTTGTAATTGTCATTATGGCTATAACCATGCAACCCTATTGTGAGAATAACACAATAGAAAGCCTGTACAAAGAATGTGTTCAACCTTTCCAATGTTGTAAAAAAAGGAGAAACATCTCTATTTTCTTTCATCCCGTATCCCATAATGGCTGTTCTGTTTTCCTCTCCCCTGAGGAGGAGTTAACAACCTTGAAGCTTTGTAAACATCAACGCTACGTGGAATAAAAAATAGATTATCAAAGGGATATTTCTGTGAAAGCAAACATCTGCTATGATAAGTTATTGTCATCTTTTATCTCTTGATCAATTCGTACAACAGTTTTCTTCTTTGTGACTACACCCATTTTCCTTTTTTATTGTGCTGGTATCTTGATAAACAGTGATGTTTATCACGCTATGGCAATAGTTTTGATGTGATTCATGATTTCCAGCACTTTAAATGACATGACAAAGGAAAGAAGCAGTAAAAATCTTGTATTGTTAATATTAGTGGAGAGACCAGGGAGACCAAATCAGTGGGAAATAAAACAAGTTGCCTTTGTGGTTGAGGAGCCTGAGCAGATGCCAATCAAGCCATATGAAAGACAGCTCTGAGTCCTGGGAGGGATGTAATGGAGTTCAATGTGAAGGCAAGGACGCTCTCCTTGGTAGACGACAAAACAGTAATACACAGGGCCGTGTGCTAAAATAAACGCGATCAATTCAAACGCCGCCACCACTGTGGTGGGACCCCCCCCTCCTCCGGCCTTTCAGAATCCTGCACTGAAAGCTGGCTCTTTACCCTCCTCGACTTTCTCCCCGTTCACATACAGCCTCACTTCCTCCCATCATAAATCTGGATAAATCCACAAACCACTGTCTGGCATGCTCCATCTGTCTCCCTCACTCATGTACTGCTAGAGAAAACCTCTCTGCATCCCCGCCTGCCAGCAGGCTGTCCTCCAGGCTCGCTTAAAAAGAATGAAACCGAGAAAAAAAGGTACCTAGACTCTACACTGGAAAGACAGGATGATGACCCACCGCTACATTATATCACTACTCACCTCAGTTAAATACACCTACAATACTCTGCACAATAGGATTACGAAAACCCCAACTTATATTTACTCACCCATGATGCAATTTAATAGAGATGGCCAGTTATTCAGACTGAGTGAATTCAAAAACAACAATTTTGGTGTGAAGATTTCATTGCGCAATAAACTTACGGGTCATTTATTTCAGATCACTTTGCTTTGGCATCCAGATTTTTCTTCAACTTTGTCCCGTTTCAATTTTCACATGAATCAAAAGCAAACTGAAAAAATTACAAATGCTGCAAGCCGCTGTGCTAAAAGTGGCAATTACAGCACTGACAATTTAGTGCCTTTTTCTGAAAGCTTTGTCATTAATTTTTCTTGAATATGACTTTTTTTTTTTAACAATAGATCAGGCTCATTTTTGGGCTATAGGCAAAATGCCAGTTTCGACTGCTTTGAGTGAGACTGCAGAAGGGAATTCAAGCCTTAAATTTAATGGACAGTGTCAGAGGTGAGAGGCAGGCAGCTGCAGACAGGATGAGTAACACTACAACAAGCATCTGATATCCACCAACAGTGAACACAGAAGGAGGGCCCTCTGCACCCGTGGTGGCATACTAAAACCAACATGCAGGCACGCACTCACACACACACACACATATGCACAAAACCATCTCCAACAGACAGCGGCCCAGCAGTTCAGACTGGGCTCATTACATCCCACCCACCCCTTCCTACTACTACCACCACCGGGTCCTGACCACATAGTGGGTCGACGCCCAGCCACGGGGGGCCATGTGTTAGCATTCAGCAGAGTGAGAAACAACAACACCAGTGGGCTCATATCATCATCCACCTCACAGCTCTCAGGGCCTGACATCTCCTCACGGTGCTATTGTTTCGCCTGAGCGCTGCTCTCTTGCCCTTTTCTCTCCACTACAGCGCTCAGGAAAGGGCTGCACAGTCAGGGGGCGGGGGCTTGTTTAGACAGCAGGGGACCCCGTCCGCACTCAGTGGCAAACATCAAATATGATTAGTCAAGGGAGGCAAAGGGGAGTTTGACGGGAAAATAATCTGACCATTCAAGGAGGCTGGAGTATTTTATCATCTGACTGGAACACTAGATACATCGGAATATAAAAAAAGATTGTGTTTACCTGTCAACGACAGTGACCGCCCAGGAGGATCCGCAGACATGAAACAAAAGAGGGAAACCATTAGTTCATTTGCTTTGTTTACTATACCTTTAAGGAAGGAACACACATATCATTAAACACAATGGAGAATCCACTAAAACGGAATATTTCAAAAGGGATTAAAAAAAGGGAACATTTTGACTTAAGCAGACCTGTGAAAGCTTTGTTCTTTAAAGCGCATCTATTAGTTGTTGTTTTCCTTCTTTGCTGCTGCATGAGGAGACAAGTAAGAGTCTGTTCCTTGCAAACAGACTGTTGCAACATGTATTTTGTGCAAAATCAGATCTAGAGAGAACAGCAGGTCACGGGTTTCTTGACAGATTTGATGCCTTCATATTGTTAATGAAAAATATCTCATGATAAAGTAACTTGTGCGTTGACCTTGCCTGCCAGGACACTGTCGGGACCTCACAAAGCAGGCAGGATCAAGCAACCCAATCTACTGTATGAGACTGCTGACACATATTTATATATACATGCACTTCCTACAACTACACTCACAGTCGCATGCGGAGAATAAATCAGAAGGGCAGTGCAGTACTTTTTTCTCAGGCAAGGGAGTAAAAAAATCACCACAAAATAAAATTTTATTAAATAAAATAAAAATAACTCTTAACTAAATTCCCCAAACTTTTATTTACTGAACTAAAGGACTATTTATGGGTCTATCTGCTCAATGTGCAGCTATGGTAAAATATGCTTTACTAAGTGTCCTCACAGAGGCAGGAAGACCTGAGTCTGGTGGCCTGTGGGTGACGGGTAGTGGAAGGTTGAGGTCTCTGGCTAATACCCTCATTCGGGCCGAGAAAGCCACTGATGTCCCAAATGACTTTCCTTGTGTATGTTTTAAAATATGCCCACATATATGTTACCGCATACCACTTTCTAATGCATTCATATCATGCTCTCACCGGCACACGGCTCATCCCTACACGAGACCCTCTCTAGCTGCTTGCTATCCACTGTTACATTCACATTACAGCAGCCGCGCTTTTTACATTCCGTGTGAAATGGACCTGCAGACGCAACACCACCTGTCATCAGCGCAAACAGCCTGCTATCAACAAAAACAAACTAAAACCTGTGTCAGACCATTAATGTAGGCGACTGATGCAAAACCACTTGTCTCACCATGATCATGTTTGCGCTGCGCTGTAATATTGCTTTCTTTGGTTCCTCCTTTTCTTATTTGTATGAGATGGAAACAATTTATTTCTTCTTTACAAATAATACAAAGAGTGATGATGAAACTAGCAAGGGCATTTGGTGTGCTGTCTCTTAGAAGACAGGAAACCCATTGAATTTCATGAATAAATGAATGAATTAAAATTTATTTAATCATACTTCAGGAATACCCCCATACACATACACACACACTCGCTAGAAGACTGCCAACCAACCTCTGTTAGTAGTTTCTGCTTGCAAACAAACACATAATCTCAGAGTACACAACGACAGGGGTTCACTATGGTAACAGCACGTATCACCTTTTGCAATATGTCTCTTTGTGCATGTTTCTTCATTAGGATTCATGGATCATCAATGAAAACAATTTTTGTCTCTCGTTTGGCGCCGTGAGAATGTTTGCACACCAATATGCGGGAGATCGTAATATAGAGCCTCCATATTTAGACTAAGTAGGTTTTTGTTTTGCTTCTTTTGCCGAGGCTGTCATATATCTGACCATCAGATGACTGCCAAGTACAGTCCAAACATACTTTCATGTTTACTGTATTGTACGCCTAAATAAAACATGGATGTATTGACACTAAAAAAAATCAAACTAAATTTGTAAGCCTTTTTCATAGCATCAATACAAACAAACAAACACAAAACATACAACAAATGACTTGCTAGAAAGGAGATCGGAGCCATAGCATAGATTGAGATGTTATGCCGATAATTTATCATCCATCGTATACTGCTTTAATTTTAGTTTGATAGATTGATAAAATAATGGGCTTCACATACACTGGTGTGCAGTATTAACTTGAGAATGAGGTCCAAGCAACTCATTACCACTATATCTCTAAATGTTGGAGGAGATTTATTCGAAATATATTTAAAAACTAACATTTAAGCAAGGAAGGCCAGGCTTTACATTTGTATACTTATTCCTTCTTGACAGCGCAACAGGAGCAAGCTGTTTCAAAATGAGTCTGGAGACCACAACATGCTCTAATTGATATGACCTTTAATTGCTCATTCAGTGCAGACGAAAGAAGAGGAAGACATCAAGCCAGTCCACTGTGGCTCAGGCTAAAGAGGCACTGTGTAGATTGGCCTACACTCCCAAGCCCCGTGGACATAATTAAACCTGAATAACAAACACTTACACAAGTGCTCGACTCTCCTGAACAGGATTCCGAAAACATCCAGGACACCAGCTCACTGCTCTTTTAGTTGGTCCCTAAATAAGAGTGGATTTGTTCCTGTGTTGAGATTATAATTGGAGCCTGGACAATTGACAATTATGGCCGACATAAATGAGGTCCTGTTATCTATGGTCAAAATTTAGTTAGTTCTAAATGACTAGATCTGCAGTCCGTCTTAACTGTTTACAGAATTTTGGTCACTTTTTAACATTTCTGCTACAAAACCCAGGAAAAAGTTTGACAAGCTAAATTGAAAGATGTAATATTTTCAAATAAATCAAACTAAATGTTAATACAATGTGATTTTCTCCCATACATACTGGTATCAGGTAGTAAGAAAATCTGATACCCAATATATTGACAGATATTACACATGTATAATACTGGTTATTTAATAGTTGTGACAAGGATATGTAATGGAGGCAGGATATCTTTCATTTTTTTTACAAACTTAACTCCAAACATCAGTGCAATGAACAGTAAACACTTTACTTATTAGTTACTGAACAACAAACCGCCCTCTGGTGGACAAACTTTGACATGACACCATTTTAAATCACTGGCTCAAGCACTTTTTCATGCCTTAAAAAACAGTTTTAATATCATCACATATTTGAGAACATATATACGCTGATACCAATATATCTTTGATAGGTCAGTATCAGACGATTATGTTGGCAAACTGATATACTGATCAGGTCCTACAGTAATTTTGTTCAATGCCTTTATGGTGTAGAACAAGGTATCACAATTATAATAAATGCTCAAAGGAAGATTAAACCTCTTTAGTTTCTCATCCAGATGGTACTGAAGAACAATTCAAGGTATCACATAACCAACTCTGGATGCAGGCATGTTCTGAATTCTCTGCAAGCACAACAGAAAGACAAACTCTAAATAGAACATCTGCACTGTGTGCTATTATGTTCACAGAAGGCCTATCTGTATTTTGCATAACAGTCATCCGCAGGGAAGTAGAAACTGTCCACATATGCTTTGTATGGAGAGCGTAAGCTGAACTACTGGACCTTTGCATGGAATTAGACATCATTAATTAATTTACACTGAAGTCCACAAGCCTTTCCTTTGCGTGAATGCTCGACTTCAGGTTAGCAATGGGTTCAAGCTGTCCACCGGGGCAGTGGCAGCAGTGTGTTTGCCTACTATGTATTCAGACCGGCAAACTGCTGGTCACCAGATGATCCCCCTGGTGGGGCTCAGTGTTGGCCTTTTGCAGACCTCCATCATATCCACCTGCAGTCTGCCTACACCCCAGAGAGCTCCCAACAGAACGGCTATGAATGCAGGTGCTGGACGTCTAGACGAGGGGCTCATTAGCTTTCCTGCCGCTTACCAGCTAGTGATTGCAAAAGCCTAAGCTGCCTCGCCTGCAGGGAGGGGACAGGTCCTCGTTGAGAGCGTGCTTTATTACAGGGGCTTAGGTGGGGGCTTCAGGATTAACACATAAGTCTTCCACCTTCATGGGTGCGAAGACGACTTGTAGTGCTCTGTGCAGCTGGACGGAGAGTGGAGCCCAGGGAGGGGAAACAGCTTTTCTCACTTTGCATTGATAGACTGACCAGAGGCTTAACACACACGTCCTGAAGGTCTGGATGGATTTGTGTTACTTACAGCAGTCAACCTAAATATCTAAAGGGCACGAGCAAGTTTTCTAAATGTTAATTTAAGTTAATTAGTTTTAATAACTTTGGCTTCACTGTTTGAACCTGTGTGTTTTCGTCTGTATAACATTTCCAGACATCACTACGTGAAAGACCTCACAGCGGCCTGTAATTGTTTCAGCTCGGTTTTTCACCACAGGGGAGAGTCGCTCCAAAGAGTGGCAGGCTGTGCCCTTTCCTCCTACGGGTCCCTTTAAAACCAGGCTGCCCTTCAAACTGATGCCTGAGTATGAGCTACAGGTGAATAACATTTCTCCAGCTGTATGTTATGCCTTGCAAAACAAATCTGGGCATGTTGCTGAATTCAGTAATCCTGAAGCATGTTTGACACATTACTGAGGCTTCGATACGCAGCACACAAGTCCAGTAAGTTTTGGAGTAGTTCAAACTTTATAGGTTCACACATTTCAAAACAGTGGCTTTGTTTAGCAAGAAAAAGATGATTTTAATTGCAATATCTGAGTCATTTTCATGCCTCCAAATTCAGTACATATAGATGTATTTCTAATCTAACTTTCAGATTGCTTTCAAGCCTAATGTTTATAGTCAACAGAAGCTCGCACCTCTCTATATATTACCACAACCACTTTCCTCAGATGATTAAGCGATAAGAAAGAAAGTCAAAACAATAGTGGAACAAACAACTTTTCTCTGCTGAGCCTTTTGCATAATTATGATGCCTGAGGGCCAACTGATTCACTGAAATCTGTTCTCTGTAGGGGGAGGGAAACCTAAAATAGCAGCCTCTGATTGTCACACAATTGGCTTAGACTGCACTGTGCAGCTGTGCTCTGAGCCTGTCTGTCTGTCATTTAACTGATTGCTGCATGGCTGCCAACCTATCAGGTGCATCATCACTGGGATGTGGGCTGCTAAGCACACCACAAAAACTTATCTCCTACTCCTTCCAGTAACACAGGGTCAAAAAATGTGTGTATATATAGAGCACAGTGTGCGGCTGCATTAAACAGATCTTCAAAATGTATTCCATTTTTGATTACCATAATGCTACAATGGCATAGTTCAAAGCTTGGATTGTTCAGCTGCAGATATGAAGAGAGACAAACCCCACCCCACCCTTCTGGATTAGAACAGCAGAATAAAAGGAGAAGGATGGAGACAGAAGAACAGACAGTGAATTCCAGGGCAGTCCTGGTTAATTACTAGGGTACAAGTGTGATAAAACACCCATTCACCTCTGAGGGCTATTACCTCCTGCCAAAACATTCATCATTGTTTTCAGAGCTCATAAGAATATGCAGAGGCATAAGTTCGGGATGCAAAATCCTGATTTAATGTGCTTACAATTTATATACAAAGGTTACTGAAGGTTAAAACCCGATATAGTGCCAGATTAGCGCACAGAAGTTGTGAGGTTTGAGCGCCCACCTCTGTTTCCATTCACAAACTTTGTCATTAGTGTGAGGACTCGGCGTGCATGACAAATGAAATGATATTAATTTACAGAAAACAGATTTTTCATTATGTTATGCACCTTTTGTGTCGACTGTGACAGTTTTTCAGCATTCAGAATCTGCAGTGATTATCGCCTTGAAAGTAACTACACAACGTTTTCAGGTAGCTGGTAATGATTATCACAAAACAGAGTACTGTATGTAAAACAGAAGGAAAAAAGCAATAGTGATAAAAAACAATGGCACTAAATAGCTAAATATGTCAGTAAGGTCTGAAACATGTTCACTTTGTGTCAAATCTATGTCAATATTTTTAATGGTGCCAGTTTGAATGCATGGCAGTATCTCAAATATTAATTAGCCCTGTGTATCTGATTACTGACATGCCTGAAGTGAGGTGATAAAAAAGCTGTGTGCTTTATCTGCTCCTTCCTCCATTGAAAAGAAGGTACAGATAAAACTGGTATCATGAGGTTCATGCATGGTGAATCATGTCCACAGTATTTTCTCTCTCTTCCGAAGTCAATAGGCCTGTAACGTGAGCACAGCACCGGGCTGTCCCTTGGCAGGCTGACTGAGCCCGCTAATGAAAACAGAGGAAGGGAAGGGAAGGGAGAGAAAAAGAAACAGAGAGTTCTGTGTGTCTGAACAAACACAGGAGGAGAAATACCTTCAAGGTCACCGTCAGGGAAAGAGGAGGAAATGAGAGCGGGGGAGATAGAGTGATCGAGAGACGGAGGGGGAGACGGGTAAAGTGCTGATGAGACCAGGAGTTGAGGCTCAAAGAGAAAATAAAAACAGCAAACTTTTCCATCTTTTCTTTATTTTGGGATGGTGCTGTGCACTAAAACATTGTGGCGACTAAAATGGAATTAAAATAGCTCTTAAATAATTCTTTATTTTCACAGTTCACTTATTCTTTTAAGTGCAGAGGATTACATCGGCTTTACAACAATAAAACAATGCAGCCCGGGTATCCTACTGGGCAAACACACAAATGGGCTTTGTTTCATTTTTATGACCGTTTTAACATTACTTTATCAATAACAAATCAGACACTTTTGATAGCTCAGCACTCAAAGTAATAGGCAACAGAGCAATCCATGGAGCATGCTAAAAGTGTAGAAGTAAAATGGGCTGTGGCTGCACAGCCGTGAAACAGGAAAAGAAATGGGAAGAGGCCTGTCATAAGGACGTCAGACGCTGGACTGTTCCAGAAATGCCCAAGTGTGGACATACACTCAGGCGTGACGTTACAGCAAACCTATTATCTACTATTCTGTCACTTTGGCTTTTCCACTACAAACTTGGGACCAGATTCAATTTCAACACCAGAGATGTCTGCTTCCCTGACCATCACACCAACACACACTCTCTCTCTCACCCTTGCTGAGTGGGTGTGTCCCCTCAGGGGAAAGATGGTGCTTTTTACAGCACTTCTCCCAGCCTTAAAAAAACACTTAGCACCAGATCCAGAGTTGATTTTTTTCCACCATTAAAGGTGTCAGTGCTACCACTAATCAAAAACTGGCTTGCAAACAGAAATGTGATGTTCTCAGAGCGCGCAGCTGTCAAAAAAGATAGCTGTCCAAATGGAAACTTTTCAGAAACGGATACGGTCATTCAGCTCTCAGGGATTTATGGTGAGGAGTGTGTGATATGGGTATGAGATGTTTATGGCGCAGGGATAGTGCATTCAAGATAACAATTCAGTCTTAGTGAGCTTATCATTAAAATTCCATCAGGGAGATATGGCACAGGGAAGATGGTGGAAGAAAATGCCTGAGATCTAAGGACAGGAGGCCTTACATCACAGACGGAGTGATGCTAGCTCAAGCCCCTGCTTTTGATCTCTTCGTTTACCTGGAGGAGGCCTGCTTGAAAAACACACCAAAAAACTGACCTGTCAGCTGCAGAAAGCAAACTTTCATGTGACGGCTGGCTGTCTGACTGTCTGTGTCTGCTCAGGCATCCCAACCATATCTAACCAGGCAACTATATGCCTCTCAGTGAATCAAAGGACGGCTGTTATGATAAGAATCTTGTAGTCTCTTGTAACATCTATGCTTACAAGCACAGCACATGGGGAATACACATCCCCAACCTCAATTATAAACACTACCCTTTGTAACTCCTATTGAGTTTCATGCCATTTGGTGCTGGGGTCCGTCAGAGCTGGAATGGCAATTTCAAAACAAACCTATAGCCGTTTTGCACACAGATTTTGCAATATTGCTGCAATGAAAATGGTTCTCTCCACTACCTTTGTGTTTTTAACCTTGACCAAACAACATGGCATAAAGGTATGTATATTAATCATTCCTGCACTATATTAGTTGTGGAGGTCCTACACAGGTAGGGAAACTTAAAAACATTGGGTTTGGTTAACAAAATTATTCAGTGCCTGTTAAGCAGTGTTGCACAGCTCCATGTCAGCCACAGAGTTAGC
>JAPZDX010000002.1:21460051-21474137 GCA_029783625.1 Naso annulatus | reverse complement strand
AGTAACCGTTTTCCATATAAACATTGTCTGTCAGTACAGACATGCATACATACATGCATACGTGCATACATGAACTTAATATTACAAAACCTCTTCCTTCTTCCAAAAAAAATTCTACAGGAAGTTCATCTTGCTGTTCGTCTTGTTCGCCACTGCATTTGCATGGAATAAATGTTTGCAAAGTAAAGGAAGTGAATGTTTTCTGTATCTGAAGAGGGGCATGCCAGGAAAGTTTCTGAACCACTGCATTAGAGGCGGTCATAAGTATATTTACCTACATAACTAGGAAAAACAACAGCATCAGTTGTTTCATTATATCTCCAAAAACAATATTCAGGTAACAAAGGCAAGTAATGGTCACTGGATTTCGATTGGATGATTGTTGTCCGTCAGGCAGGGCTAGAACGTTAAACTTAATACCTGTACCAATACTGATACATTGATTTCGATATATAGTCTGTTGTAACAAAAGATTACATTACACACAATTATTGTCAGCCCTGTCACTTGGTGTAATCTGGTGTTTTTCCTGCAAAACACCAGAGTACAGCCAAACAACAGAACTGTTTGATCTCGCACAACAAGCATGCTGCATGCCTATTGGCTCTGATGCTGATGAGATTAACTTTTTTGGTCACTCAATACCAAATTTTGATACCTGACATTTTTCTATTGTGGAAAAACTCGATAGTATTGAGGCAGTTGGGTCGGTATCATAAAAGTATTGAAGTTCGATACCCAGCCCTACCGTCAGGAGCAAAGAGTGCTAGTGTGATGTTGTTCCAGAGTCTCAAATTCCACAGAAGGAGGAGGTCCAACTGGATGAATTTTGCAGCGCAGGGTTGGACTTTTGTGAGAATACAAATCATTTTCCATGTCATTACTTTTTTTTTCAAACAAGTGGTTGTTAATGTTACAATATTAATAAAAGATCCCTAAACTTTAAAGAGAAATCACTTTTCATCCACATGATCTTTTCCCTGATCTGTCTAAACCTCGACTGTGTTGTTGTCGGATCATAAAACAGTAATGTTTCTAACACTGTGTTGTCACTGTTGAAATAAATTGACAATGTCTTGATGACACTGCATTAGTCAGTAAATGTTTCAATCTTCAGAGCAAAAAATAAATAAATGAATGAATAAATAAATAAAAATGTGATATTTATTTTGGAGGGCCTGTGGATAGGAAGAATGACTTCAAACACTAAAACAAAACAAGAATAAATGAACCACATTGTTAGGCTCTAAATTCAGCTGTAATTTATGGAGTTCTTGGATGTCTAACAACATTATGCTGTTTATCTCCAGGAGAAAGAAATACGGTGAGATGTTTTCCGTAGCAGTGCTATGGGGTGCAGTACATGCTAATAATGCTTGTTTGGTTAATGTCTAAATCAGTCATTCATCTCGCATGCACACAGCAGTGTAGAGTATGATAAATGTGACAGCATTTGGACGCAGCAATTTCACAGCCTTATCCCATAACCCCCTGGATAATTAATTCTAATGATACTTTTTATCTGCGACACCCATCGCGATAAACATCAATGCACAAACCTACTCATACGAATGTGCTATTGAGCGTAACACTGACCTTTCCAGACCCACTGGACCTCTGAAGACGTGTGTGAAAAACACCCTGAGCACTCACGCTAGCCCTTTAGTGTGCAGGGCGGATTTGATATAAGCGTGACAGGGGTATTTATAGAGCAGCATATAGCCTCACTCTCCTTTCTACACCATGAGCCCATTCCAGCCCAGACACTATTGGCAGCCCTGCTCACTCACTGGAAAAGCCATCATGTCAGCACACTGGCAGCAGAGAGCATGTTGTGCTAACAGGTTTGTGAATTCACTAGCAGAAGCTCGATGTAGTTCATTATGCAGTGACACTATACATCTCTTCTTTGATGCCTTATTGCACAGCACCAAGTCAATTTGTATTGAAATGTCAGTGTTTTTTGTTTCTTTTCCATCTCGTACAGATGCTGGCTTTTGCCACAGTCCGATATCTTCAGCTTCCATCAGCACACTTGTGAATATTGGCACATACATAGTGATGCAATCTTGAAAAACATTGAAGAGGTAGTGTAAAAAAAAAAGTATTATGTTTATGCAGATTTTGTTTAAGACACCATAATGCCTTCACAGCATCACAGTATGACCCCATGGACTCGATTCAGATAACTGCTCTGTTTTATCAATTACAGCATGCAAGATAACAGTTAGATATAGAACAATATTTCGACATTAAATTAGGTTAGATGGCTATTTGTGATCTGTAGATGTTTAGGGCCAAAATGCAATAAATATAAAAAATGTCTAATTATTCTGCACAGCATGTTTGAAAAGTAAAAACTATGTTCTAGGATGCCATTAAGGACTTTAGCTCCTCTAAGATGTCACAACCCAGTCAGACTGACTAGAGGTTTGGTATCATCTCGCAGCGACAGTAACCACTGAATGCTTTACCGTGGCTTTTTTATTACATTACATTTAAAACACATATTAATCTCAAAAGCCTAAATAGAGCAAAGAGAACAACAACTTAGATAAGTGCGTGAATGCAAATGATTAAAAAACTGTCCTCAATAATTCAGAAAACAATTAATTCAGAGAGAGAATTTTTAGCAAGGAGGTAATTTAAGGCCATTTCAGCTCCACCGGCCGTTCATAATGTGACTTGTACAGCCACACCCATCCAATGCAGCATGTTTATCAAAACAAGCATTGGTTCAAAAAGCCAAGGACACCAGGAAGCCAGTCCTCTGGATTTGGTCATTAAGATCAGAACATCATCAGCCACACCAACAGGGAGAGTGAAATAAATAAGTTAGAACACCTCGAGCAGATGTTTACATAAACATTATGTACAAATACATTATGTATCGCCCAGTGCCCTCACTGCTACCACAGAATTCTCCACGAGGTTTCCAGGTGTTCCTTTATAGTACAGCGATACACCGCTTTGATCAGCCTATCAGAACAATTCCCTCTTTCATCCTGGGGGATATGATTTGGTTAAAGGGAGATTTTCGGATCAAGGTTCAGCCAGAGCCTGAGCACGTCCCTTCCTCTTGTTTAGCATTCATGCTGAGTATGGTAATCTGGTGTTGCTTTGCTAAAAGTCATCGGCAACATCAATTTCTTATTAATTCAGAGTGCAAATATTCAAGAGGAGGGAGTTGAGCCTGAGCAAAACAGAGGTGTGAAGACTGAGAGAAAAAATGGATAAAATGTATTTTTTTGAACTTGCTGTTGTCCTTTAATTTACGACTCATAATTCAAAGTTTTGATTTATTATTTTTTAAGAATGTGATGTTCTTTTTTTTTTTTCCTTTGTTGAAGGCATGTCTAATGACATTTGACAAATTCCACTGAGAGGGGTTTGACAAATGAATGACTGCAGGGCTAACGTTAAGTATTACTCACAATGTCACAAGAAACTCAGCAGTTTTTAAAACTGTCAGACACTAAAAGGAGAATATAATGTTTTTTTATTATTCAATTACTCTGATTTGGGATTGAGCGCAAGCTTTCAGCTGTTATACCTGCCACTAACAGTCTTAGCAAAAAATCTATAGTTTGCTCTTGTAAATGAAAGCAATTTTCCCTCTGCCAACAACAGTGGTTTAAGCTCTTGTGTTGATTCAAGAGGCTCTGACTGCAGGCCCTGTGGCAATGTAACAGTAAAGAACTGAGCAGGACAAACGTAAATGTACAGTTTAGAATATCAGTCTAATATAGGACAAACTGCTGTCGGAGGGTTTTCTTATCTCCGAGCAGAGTGGGATATATTGTGTCTGTCGAAGAGGAGGAAGTTTGGCGCTGAGATAAGAAAGACCAATCAGAGGCCAGAAGATGAAAGGTTTGATTCTGAGTACGAGCCGGTTCGAGTCTCCCGGCCAGAAACTGTACAGGCGTTATATTGGCTCTAACGTCTGTACAGCAGCATCGAACCACAAACATTCACAGTGGCTGACCTTGCAGTTTGACCTCTCCAATAAAAAGGGGCCCATGTGTGCATGCTGTTTTTTATTAGTTTGTTGTGTGTGTGCGTGTGTGTGTGTGTGTGTGTGTGTGTGTGTGTTTACGCGCTGAAAGGAGATGTGTTGAACTCCAGCTTCAAGTTCTCTTCCCCATTATTCTCTACTTTCTGTGGAAAACATCAATCTAACCTGGCAGGCCAAACTTGGTCTGGGCGCCACTGACTAAGTACGGCCTAAGCTCAAATCCTAAATTATTTAGCCAGCGAGTCGAGTTGATAAATGTTGCCGGTGCAGGTCAATACATTACAGGGATGTGTGGACCAACTCTTTGGTAGGATTTATTAGGCATTGGGGGAGATAAAGGCCATTGATTATCTCCAACAAGGTCACATTAAGGTCTCTTTTTCCATTGAGAGGGGGTCTATCTCTTGTGGCAACAACTTTAGGCCATCATTTGGCGATTCTAAGCAATAAGGTTAATCAAATCAGCAGAAGGAAACTATGAACTGTCTAACGTCTACCAAGGATACAGAACGATAATGGGCTGTATTTATATGAAGGGATATCTAACTCTTACATTATTCATGGGGCTGTGGAAAATGCAATGGCAGTGCTAATATAATATTGACCTAACCCCAACACTACACGGATGGCAATAGAGCCACACACATAGACACACATACTGAGTACACACACTGTGGAAAGTCTTACTGGAACATATCTCTTCCTCTTATGATCAATTCACATACCATACACGATACTTGGAAACTCAATATAGACGGTCCTCTTAAAGGTCACAGGAGTGACTGGACAAAGAGAGAAACAGAGTCGTGTCCACAAAAAACAACCTTTATCATCAGACATAAGAGCGCTGCGACGAGACTGGTTTCGGTCAAGAACTACTCAGGAGGGAGTTTCTCTCCTTATTTGCTGTACGGTGTGGGATGACAAGAATAAATGGAAATAAAACAGTGCTTGAATGGATTAATGGTTTATCAACCCCTCATTTAATGAAGATGTGTGTGTCGCTGCCTTTGTTGTAAAGCACAATCATCTCTCAGAGATCGCAGCAGAGCAGCAAAGCACAGGCTTAAAACAAGATCAGATTTGCATTTGAAGATACTTTTTCAGACGGGAGATAAGGCATCAGAGAAACCATCACAAAGAAACACAAACATAAACATCAATAACTCCTCAGTCAACCAGCAGAGAAAGACTGTCTCCCAATTTGAATGAGACCAATTTGTGGTAGAAGAAAAAAAGAGTTTCGTTAAAACACTGAAGTGGTGAAAATGTGTTTATCTAAAACAAATGTATGCATTCGGTGTAATAAAACAGGCAGGTAAAAACATTCAGGCAAGGGCCCCATGCTGTGTGCCATCCACCTCTTCCTCCTCCCTGCAATTTTTTCTGCTTTTATTCTGCATTAGAGTCAGCGAACCTAAATCACACCGCAAAATACGTACATCCAAACATTCTGCATATGAGACAGGATTTCTGGAATATATCTTCGCCCACTTTACCGCTCCAAATTTGCAATTAGTATGTTTTGTTTCACTGTGTCACACATCGTTGGTTACATATAATAAAACCCGAGAGTCATCATGTGAAATGCAGAGAAAACAGTTGCCTGCATGTCCTATTAAGAGGACTAACATGTCATGGGAGAAATACGGCCCAGCGGAGGCATTCAGGCCTCCAGTCCAGGGGAGATTTCTAAGCATTTTCATTGTTAGATACCATCAAAGCATTTTCCCTCCTTTCTACTTATAGCACATAAACATGACTTTGAAAAATATCCTGCAGTGGGAGAACAGCAGAGCCACTGTGGGTCCATGTTGCCTCATCAACAGAGATTTCAAAAGGCAGTGCAGAATTTCAATGGTGCTTCAAGGTTCTGCTAAAGGACAGGCTAGGGGAGTGGAGGAAAAGGGAGGGGAGGAGGAAAGGTATTTATGGACTCTCGAAAGACACTGTGTTGACACCTCAACCTTTTAGGCTCAAGCAGGAGAGCAAATGCTGCTGTCTTTCACCAAACATCGACACCGTCCAGCACGAAGGGGTCAAACAACAATCTCCCCAGCTACGACCACGCTGATCTACACATACCGTCTCCAAAAAACGGAGGCAGAACATTCAATTACGCCGAAGTAAAACCCTAAAGTACAAAGAGTAAAAGATAAAAGGTTGAAAACGACAGCTCGAACGAACGCTACTGGTCAGAGGAGGTGCTAAAATCCACAGCTAAGCACATGCGAATCAGAGTGCTGTGTCAGACACACTGGCTATCTGTAATGTACATTCATTCAAGGAAGTTTCAGGTTCAGTGCTTTACAAGCTCAGAAATATAAGGGATTAAACAACCTGCATATCTTGGAGGACTGCACGGGAAGTATTTAATGTAAAAATCATGTCATGATAATTTTCTTTATTAAAAATTCCTTCATATTAATTGGAAGGTTTATGTCATCTTTTAGTGCTTTTGCTTCATTTGCTCTCTATGTGGTAAAGGTGCGGCGGAAACCATATACTACAATTTGTACTGTTTCTCCTCTTTTTGATGTACCTAATCACGATCAACTCCCCTGCAGCAACTCTATAAACTTCCCCTGCCAGACGTGCTTTTCAAGTAAGCCGCAGATCACTCGCAGAAGATGGAAAATCCAGCAGTCAAGAATCTAATCAAAGGACAGAGCTGAGGAATAAAATAAACACTTTAATCTGCTGTCACTCATCCTTTCAGAGTCCAGTTTCTTTTAACGTTTTGTATAATACTGTTTTGTTCTAAATTTGTATTAGATATACGTTTATCTGGAAATAAGGATTTCAGATCTCCCACAAAGAAGCTAACTTTTAGACATTCAGGTGACTTGAGGAAAACTGAAGAAGAGCACAATGTGTGTTGTGTTACTTCTGCTCTACGACTGACTTCAAAGGAGACAAGGATCGTTGAGAAATAAAAGAGCGAATGACCTATCACTTTAAACAACCGTTAGAAGACAAACCTACTGAGAGCTTCCTTATTCTGCAACTTTATTCGTGCTAAGAAGGTTTTTAAGAACTTGTTCAGTCCTGGATCTGGGACCTGTGGGACGGATCATTACGTCCTTGTCAGCTTTATTTTTTCAAATTCAGCCCGTTTTATTGATGTGTAAACATCTCCAAGAGAAAAGGGACTTCACATGCTGCCCAGATGAACAAAGGGCTCAAGGACGTCCAACCAAAAGGACGTCTGAGTCCTGCTGGACCAGAATCCTACGAGCTGCCTCAACAGACGGCTTTGATATGAAAAAACAGCGAACTCGTGGGGAATAACCTTTGATCCAGTGATTTACTGAGACACATGTGTATAACCTATAAGGTCAGGGCAACTTAGGCCTCAGTAATATCCATTTGAACTATAACATTAATGAGCAAACAAACCATATATTCTCGAATAAAAATGTTGTATTTGTAGTTACATTAAAAACTTGAAGACTCAAGACTAGACGCATAAGACTCTCTGAGTTAATGCAAACATCGTGTTACCTCGTCAGCCTTTGCTTTTAGATGGAATAGCAGGTTTCATACATGGGGAGATGACAGCCCAATCAGCTGTGCATCTAACGTCGTGTCATCCTGCCAAATGCTCAGGTTCCTCGCCTGCAAATCTATAAATGCTCATCACAGGCAGTAATGTAGCAGAGCTAAAAAATAAAAAAATAATATAAAATGGACAGTGTGTGGCTCCATTAAACACGCGTTTCTTGAAACTGAGGAAGAACTACTACTATTAGCTTAACAGACTCTTAAGCAAAAAAAAAAAAAAAAAAAAGGCTAGTAATGACACTAAAGGATGGATAAATGCAAGAAAATGATTGCATTTTAAAGCCTCCCCGCTGGTTACAAATACGGTCAATGATAGCTCTAGTTCTAGTTCCCCGTCTTTGACAATGAGAGAAGGTTTAATCAGATGAAGGCCTAATGCAGCGGGGCTGTAGAGGCACTGCCATGCCTGGAGCTGTCCATCAGATAGAAAAGGGCATGATGGGCTGGGATCCAAACAGTCCCACAGAGAATCCTAGCCTGCTGTTGTTGCTGGCTCCTCATTCTCAAGGACCTTTAGAGATCAAAGACCAACACACAACAAGAGAGACAGCAAGAGAGAGACGGAGATAGAGAGAGATGGACCAAAGAAAGGGAGTAGGGTAAGCAGGAAGGATGCCATGAATCAAAAGAACCCATGTGGCCTTCCAGTGATTACCCAAACACCAGGCCTCCTACTGAGTCCAAAGAACAGTCAAAGGGATTTCCTGGAGAACGTCTGTGAAACATCCATTCCGAGTCAGGGCTGCTCCTCCATCCGGTGCCAGATGAAGTATCTTCCGACCTCAACTCCATCCGAACATGTTACATTTTGTAGTGTGGAAATGATGTGCTCCTTTGATACTCTAAAAAGGGGTCTGCTTTCCTCGGAGGAATAGCTGAAGTAGTCTCTCTCTCTCTGCTTTCACTCTCTCAACAAAAATAAAAAGATACATGGTGTTCTTCTGCCGGCCAGCGCTGTTGTTTAACCTTGGTGAAATACAAAATGGGACAAGCAGTAGAGCCGAACAAATACTGAGCTACGTGAAGCGTTACGAAACGACTTAGAACATCTAAAAATGGGCAACAAAAATATAACGGAAAGGGCAGCCCCCTAAATATGAACTCAGCCCAAGCTCAGCCCAGACGCAGCGCAATTTTACAGCAGACAAAAGGAGTTCAACCGAGATGATGTTTGTTCAGACAAATGTGCTCCATCAGGACTACATGGGATGCTGTGTGCTTAAAATGTATATCCATTCAGTCAGGAACCACAAGGGATGGACAAAATATCACAGATATCATGATTTCTACCATATACAGTTAGTATAGTTGATTTCAGTCAAAGCAGAGTCGGCTTATTTTCCAAAAAAGCAGTCTCACTGCTCTACACAATGGTTTCTCTCAGAAACTAATCAAGATTTAAAAAATTTCACATCTTTAAAATGTAGCAACATCGAGCACTCAGGCTGGACATTTGCAATTCATTAAAAATTATCGTTAACTCTATGAAAGATTAAAAAGATTTCTTGTTTTATTGAAAAACTAAAACTCTGTTTTTCAGTACAGGAGTGTTTAAGTGTGGCTACGAAAATAAAAACACAAGTGGCTCCTGCAGTGTATATCACTTTAAGCCTTCACAAGTTTCCTTGTGTTTGTTTTAAAACTTTATTTTTTACTCCTTTTTGTTTATTTATGAGTTGTCTGAACAGGATACGGTGGAAATATTATGGATATAAAACATATTTTGTAGGTAAATGAAAGCAAATATGAATCATAATGTCCTGTTTGGGGTTCTGGAGACCCAGACCCTCTTTAAGAGCTCACACTTAACATTGTTTGATCACTTTGAAACTTGATGACATCCATTAACTTTATTAGTATTCCTCATAAACACTATTGCTTCTGTGGACATTTGCTCTTTAGTCAGTATTTCGTACATTTTATTCTGTTCAAATTAAATCTTAAAACTCTTTTTATTTTCAAATAGATATATTTTACATGTTTTTTTACTCTAAATTCAAATTTAAGATTCTTAATTTAGGGTACTTGTTTATTTTGTTTCTCTCTTGATGCATTTTTGGTTACTTTATGGCACCAAAATATCAAGACATATTCCTTGTCTGTGAAAACCTACATAACAAACCTGATTATGATCCGATTGTGATGCTGAAACTTATTTTAGACTCATGTCATGCTTCAGCAGCCTGCTGCAGTCTGCTGTTAGGATTAAAATCCGATGTAATTACATATCTTTGTCTCCAAATATACAATCAAAAGGAATTTTTCATGCAGGTAACATAAATGCCAGTTTGTGGCTAAGGGGAAAAAAACACTGATGATAAGAAACAAATATTTAAATATGCATTATTATTATTATTATTACAGCACTGGGGGTCTATACTGGACACCAAATAATGAGGTACATATTGAAACACCAACTAAACTTAAGAATGAACGAGTAATTTTAAAATTAAAGCTGTAGACAAAACATATAAGGAGCGTTTTAGTTTTAATAATGCACAAATACAAACATACAGTTGATCCAGTAAATAAGTCATTTAGACCCAATATTCATTGCTGGAAACAATGTGTGTGTGCTGTGTGGGGTAGTTTTACACATTTCGGCAAACTTCAACGTGTGATGTCAATGTTTACAAACACCTTAACAAACTCGTGCTGGAATTAAAGATGCTACCTCCGTCCCAGTAAGAGGTTGTTTTTCGAGCGAAGCTGCTTTTTTCTGCACTGGCAGCTCTAAGTGTGAAGAGATGCTTGACTGATAAGGAGGTACAAGGCTCCTAAGTACAGGAAAGAAATACCAACAGAAAAGAAGCCTGGAGAGGAGTCAATATTATTTATTATTTTACGCTTATTATGAAGGGTTGAATACAGCTGGATGGGTCTAAATAATCTGCACATTACTTCTAAATGAGCCAGGTGTGGAAATTTAGAGGTGATTAGCAGATCAGCAGATACAGTGTAAGCACAGTCACTCACATGTATATTTCTTTTGCACACAGTTCTGTGCTATCTATTGTGCTTTTGTCCCTTAACATTATTTATGTTGTTGCCTCTCGGTGCAGGTTTATGAAACTTTATTCCCTACAAAGGCTACCTCAACCCGAGATACACTGCAGAACATCAAACTGCGTCTTGTTCGTCTCTCACATTGTTTCTTTATGATATGTCAACCTGAAAAACTTGATTGTACAGGCGGCGCTCCCAAAGCATTAAGCACACTCACTGAACAATATAGCACTGGTCATGAACAATATGTTATCTTAAGTAATATGCATAATTCAGAACAGAGTAATTTTATAGCTTAGCAGTTGCAGCAGCAGCCTTCTCGTAAGCTGCAATCTCCTGACACTCTTCTGACAGAATGTTAAAGCACTTTTTTTGTATTCCGCAGGGTACGACCGACAAGAGTAAAGCTGACATTAATTTTGTTTTGCAATCTCTTTCCATGCATCTTTTTTGTCTACTCTTGTCAATGTGGTACTAAATTTCCTTTTTATTATATGTTTTCTCTGATGTATATCCTCTGTGAGCGGCAGATTTTCCTCCAAGCACCAATTTGGTTTTCTCCTTTTGTTTTCATTTCAGCCAATTTCCTATAATTTCTTGTCTGTCTTAATGTATAGAAGCTGCTCGTTGCTAATTTCATATCTTTTAATTGCTGCTGATAAAATAAAATTCTAGCAGTTATACTCTTTATTAAACATGGGCTTCTTCTAAATATCATAATATCAGAGAAATTTCACAAACTTATCAGGATAGCAGATGCAAAGTTTTCAGGACAGCAGATGTTGGGTAACCAGCAATAAGATACTTCTAAGATTAAGAAAGTTTAAAACAACTGCCATTAAATCATGATCTCAAATTAGCTAAAGTCAAAAAACATTGTCCACCAGAACATTATTGTGATGGAGACGTTCTTGACTGAGTGAAGAGCTCAGACATGTTTAAAAGATTAAGTAAAAAAAACAAAACAAAACAAAACTTATTTGCAGAGTATTTTTTATTTAATTATGGTGCCAAATCACAACACGTGTTGTCTAAAAACACTTTTCATACAGAGCAGCTCTAGACTACATTTAAATATTTTAGAAAGATCCTTAGATTACAGTGGATCATGAAAGTGCAAACACGTTCTCACACCATCTCGTAAATCATAACACTGCTTTTGTCTCAAACAGACACATGTACCTTTTCATTTTTGCGTCTGACGTGCAAAGCCTTCTTGCCAAAAAGCCTTTTTCAACACATGGTTTACGTTGTGAAACAGTTGCAGTTTGTATAGGTTTAGGGAGAGGTCATGAGTTTGATGCAGGTCTCAAACTCCGTATGTGACCCTGACATTTGTCAGGGAAATTTTTCTTGTTGAAATTGAGAGTTGCTAAGTCTTAGAAAAACTACAAACACGGTACATGCATGCATGGAGAAAAGACCTCTGCACGCGTTCTCTGTTGACTGTCAGGTTTTCTGAGAGTTATGTACTGTTGCTGCACAACTCATCTGATCATCTTATCTTATCTAGATTACCACACTCCTGCAGTGTCACAAGAATTCCCCACAAAAACACAGAAAAACAAGACAATTTCCCCATCAGATTTCAAAGTTCAGAAAAACAAGACATTTTCAAGTTCAGAAAAACAAGACATTTTCCACATTTTCCACATCAGATTTCAAAGTTCAATTTCCTCTTTCTACACATTATCCTGACCTCCAGCCCTCTGGGGAGTTTCTTGTTTTTTTACTTAATTGGGTGGATTAGTTGCAATGAGGGTTTAATATTGACTAGAGTCCGACAGATTTATTGGTATGCCCTTATTATCTGCTGATGTCAGCCTATTACAGATATAATCGGTGTCGGTGTATATGTTCTCAGACGTCAGTCGATATATATCAGATATCTGGATTTTCTTGCGCACGTATCCATATCGGCATCGAGCCCATTAATCCCATATCGGTGAGGTCCTAACATTGATGTGGATGGACTTCAACTGAAGTTTGCTCTAAGCCCAGTGCATCTCGTGGAGACGCTTTAAGTTACAGTAGGTAACTTCTGCAAACGAGCTAGCAAGCTAACGTTAGCTATAGCACGAGACTTGTTGATACGCAAATCCGCTGCAGCCGTTTGCGCCGGCTTGTACTTTATTTCGGTTGATGTCATTCTCTCTTTTAGGTCCGGTCTGAACTGAGACGAAACGGTTGCATGGAAAGTTGCAGCACAGTAAACTGGTCTGTCTCAGCTCGAGCTTGAGCCGACTGACGGTGTGGCTTGCAGACGCTCTGTTGTTGGCAGAGGTGAGTCAGAGCACAGTGAGCTGGTCAGCTAGCACTGACGTCACCTGTTGCTAAAAAACGCAGCGTAGACCAGCAAATTAGGAGGACGGAGCGTCACTGATTTTTCATTTTTCCGTGCAACCCTCATCCTGGTGGCAGAGAAAATATCATGGTAAAAACAGGGCTTACTGGAGACCAATTTAGCAGCAAACGGTGTAATTTTTCAACCACTATTACACTGCTGAATCAGGTTATACATCATAATGACAAAGTTCAGCCAAAAAAGTTGTCGAGTTTTACTTTAAGGGTGCCATCTGTGTGTGAATGAGACACCAAAGACATGACATGCATTTGACAAGCTGGGATTGAGCCTGGGCTGAGTTGTGAATATGATAATGGAGTGTCCAACTATCTAATCCCACTGATGGGGGGAAGAACAGAAGTATTCACAGATGATCATCTACTGTACAATCTAACAGTTTGTTGAAGCATAGACGCATACATCAAATGCAGATCTCATTTTCCTTTATCTAGTAAATAAAGTTAAACTCCGTTACAAAATGGTTCCGCACAGAAAAACCCTGACACAGCAGTTCAGAGGAAAAGGTAGCGATCTTCACATCTATACCTGAATAGCTTTGCAGCTCAGTGAACACATGAGGGAAAAAGAAAGAGAAAGCAGATAAGAGTAAAGGAGGGAAAGCAAAGGAAGAGAGAGCTAGAAAGAAATCGAAGACACAAGCTGGGTTCAATTTAGAGGCTTCCCACAGGAGGTGGAATGACCTGTATCTGCTACAATAGAGGTCATGCAATTTTTAGTGGATACCCCTGTCTTCAGAGGATACTGAGGACCCCTGCCTTGATGTGCACATCCAGAGGAAAAAGCAAAGGGTCCTTGTAGCACGCAGGACTCCCTGAATGACCCGACTGGTGGGTTCCTATTACAACTGCCTCACTACACCGTAGCCTCGCAATTGACACTTCACAGTAAGCTACAACACTAGCAATCAACAAAGCTATCAAACTCACAGGAAGTTACTATGAAGTCAGCCATCCGGAGAAACTCCACCAATTCCTTATCTCGCCGTCTTCTACTCTCGCCAGCCAAATGATGAAAAAGCACTGTGAAATGTATTTGGTAAACTGTAATTGTGTGGAAACTACAGTAGGATGGAAGTACGATCACTGAACACAGGCTCAACACATAAACGTAAATTAGCCAGGGCGTCCTTATTAAAA
>JAPZDX010000002.1:21387751-21401105 GCA_029783625.1 Naso annulatus | reverse complement strand
GTTGTAAGTTGTTCATATGTTCATTTAATCTATTTTATTATTTGTTAACTCAGTGATAGAATGGAAATCACAGTATATCCTCACCATATTTCATCTTGTGTCATTGGTGGTGATGAACTGGTTGATATGGTGGTGCTGGTGGTGCTGGTGGTGCTGGTTATCACTGTGGAAAAAATACTGCATTAAAAATCAACAAATGATCAGCTGTCGGCCTGTCTAGAAATTACAGTCATATTCTGCTAATCTTTGACATCATAAAGAGCCAATTAGTCACGTTTGACCTACAAAGTTAGTGTCACTTCCAATGAGCTTCTGCTTTCTGTGTCAGCAATAAGTTAGCGCAGTCAAAGCAGGAATATCAAGAAGCTGCACTAGCAATGAAAGTGTCTGAGCGAACCCAGCTGAAGTGTACCTGTTTGGGACAAACGCAGTCTGACACCAGTGTAGAGGTTCTTTCCACGTCTGGCGATGACACACCAGTACTTATCATCATCACTTGCTCTGAGAGAAGTCATCGTTACAGTGAAGACTCCTGCCCTCTTATCATCTGCAATGAAGCTTCTGTCACTCCGTCGGTTCCTGGGTGTTTTCACCACGATGGTACACATCTCATACACCCTTCCTTTGCACCAGTACTTGGTGTGTTCGCTGAACTGCTGGTCGTACTGGCAAGAGACTCTCACAGATCCTCCGTACACTCCCGTTACCACCGCTGGAGCCGACAGCTGCACTGAGTCCACAGCATGCTTTGTGAGCCAGAGGAGACAGAGAACTGGAGCTGCAAAATGCAAAAAAAGAGAGAAGAGGATTTAACATGGTATAAATTAACTGTTCTGTTTAAATTACTCTGCATTTCCCAGTTATAGTATTTTAAAAAGCTGTATTACCATAAAAGAAGCCAAACCAAATCCCTGAGGTCCTCATGATGGGAACGCACAGAAACGTAAAGCAGAAGCAAAATCCGCAACATTTAAAAGGTTCCTCTTATTTCCCCCCATGCGGTAAGTTTGTGCAATCAGGGGGTTCGTGTCAAATCAGGGTGTGGTTAATGTTAATTTACACAGTTTTGTGTGTGTGTATGGGCCTTATTTTGTTGAAATCCCACAAATCATTTCTCCCCTCTGCAAGACACTGTAGTGGCAACTGAAGGCCAGTTTATTTACCTCAACAGTAGATGGCACTAAAGGCCAACTGTCAAAGGACAAAATATGTTTAATGGAGAAGGAATGACGTTAGGACGCATCCGTTTCTTTTTGTATTTTTTCACACAAACATGCATACATCCTCCTTTTATTTCAGTTAAGAAAGTGTGGTGACTTAGTACTACGTAAAGATGAACAGAATATGAAAGTTGTATATTTACTTGGCAGCACAATCATGTATTACATCAGTCTTCCTGTTGCTGAACAGGAAGTCCACACTGTCTGTGTGTCTGTCTGTCTGTCTATCTATCTATCCTGTTTGTCTGTCTGTCTGTCTGTTGTTTTCTTTACAGCTTATCAGCTGCCGCATGAGGCGCAGCCTAATCACACATTGTAAAATGTTTTCTAAATCTAGATCGGAGATATAATTTGCTGTGACACAAACAATATTATCTTTTGCCCCATTGCCTCACATCCATTGCACTTCTTGATTATGTCCTCCGGCTTTCTTTCATCGAATTTGATTTCTTGCCATCTTTTGCCACACTGTACATTTTAATGGCTTAATAATGATGTAACTGATGTTATGTATTATCCTAAAAGTATTATAAATATATATATATCCTAAATGTATTATCCTAATATCACATTAACAGTGTTTGACTTACTTTGCTGTTTTCTAAGGATTCAGACATGAGCTGAATATTTATCTCTCTATGTATCTCTAATTATGTGACAGTTGATACTGTTTTTTTAATTTTATCATCAGCCTTATTGATTACTTGTTTTAATAGCAGCAAACAAAATGTTTATTTAATATATATATATGAACAGTAAAAAGCTGCAATCTGTAAAATTATTAAAATAATTCTGTATTTTTTTTAATTAATTGGAATAGATGAAAAGATTTGGAGTTTAGAAACTGGAAACTGAAGTGACGCTAATGGGAGATTTAAGGTCAACCCACGTAGTAAAAAACAGAACTATGTTGGGGAATTATCCACTGGTGGTCAGTAACTAAGCAACAACAAGGTTACAAAACCCACTGACACGAATCTGTGTTTGAAAACATCCTTAAATGGTTTCTTTAACCTTGTAACCTCTGCGCTGGAAAGTGTTATCAGAAAATTGTGGCATTGATGGACAAAATAGCTTCTATCACTTATTATGAAGCTCATTTGAGGTTTGTGAATATTTAGGCAACTATTAGATGTGATTACAGTTTATCTTTCACTAAGCAGATGCATAATGTAAGTACATGTACAATGTGTGAAACCTGATTTGATTTTTACCTTGGGGAAAGAATCCAATGAACTTGCTTGAGATAATGAAATGATCATGCCAAGAAACTTAAATTGGACTGTTTTCACTTTTACTTAGGAAAATTTGTGGATAAGTAAAACCACTTTTCATTCACTTTCAGTCCTCCAGACATTTGTTTGACATCCATTTTTTTGTAATACAACCACAATGCAGCAATTCTAGTTTTAATATTTGAAACATACCATGAAAAAGCAGATTTGTTTTGGAGAAGGAAATGGCATTACATCTGCTTCTAGGCTTTGGCTTTGCCAAGTTGTTTTCCCTTGACACCAACACATCTTTAAATATTATATGACCTGTCAAATATAGAAAAAGCTGCATCATAATGGAACCAAAATAGTTTAAAAAATTCTCAAATTATACTGTGAATGATTTGGATTTTAAATCAAATTTATCTTCATGACAAATTACGATCCTCTGGCAGCATTGTTAGAGTTGTCAGACGCATTTATCATCACATATCTGCAGTCTAGACAGTTTTTCAAAGGTAATTTTGCCCGTCGTTTATGTGTTTATGTGAGTTGACTTCTTGTTTTGTCTCTCTGCTGAACAGAGACGTTAAATTTACTGACTAATATAGAAGGCACATTTGACAAGACAGATTCACGCACCTTAAATCACAAATAAACATCTGTCTTCCCTCTTGTTTTGCACTGTTTCCATGCATGGACATGCCACTTAACAAAATAGGATTTACACAAACATTTACATTTTGTTCTTTCTGATATGAGCTAAGAAGTTAAATTACAATTTTTGCCGGTCAAGCATTACTGATTAAAAAAAAAAAAAACTGTTGTGACAACTTCCTAAATTTTTGGTGTTTAAAAACAAGCCTTAGGCATATTTTGTCCATTATATTTGCTTTGGATTATGTGTGGTTTGGATGAATGAGTCCTTCACACAGGGATAAAGTGCACCTGTGGAGAATATGCCTTGAAGCATGACACATCCTCATATATTACTGCTTAAGTGAGCACATTTGATAATCTTCTTTGGAGCAATCTTTTGGAAATAAACACCTTTTTGGCAGATGTCCTGTTTATCCTAATCAAACTGGGTGTGTACGAAAGCTTTCAAAGTCAGAGCTGGTGTATTTTTTAGAAGTAGCAGATGGTATCCTGATAATATTTCCAGGATTTGGATGAGCAGTATATGGCATCCATTTTCAGAAGGCAGTTTTGAGCACTTGTAAGATGTACTTGCACAAGCAGTTCGGTAAGCAGTCTGAATATTGGCCGCAGTGTGCATGTGCATTTTTTTCTTTCAAGGTTAGAAATTGCATCGTATGCCTGTTGCGTAAATAATCGATTTCCTTTAAATTAAAGGCTGATCCTCCGTGCTTTGCAGACTGGGTGCAGTGCGCACCTCCTCCAATCATTTAAACGCCCAATGACATCGTTCCATGCATGCGTAACCATCTTCTGCATACCTGCCCCAACATGAAAAACAGCCGACTGGCCTTCCACGAGTGCATTGATGTGGAGCTTTATAGTCAGTTCAGAGCCATGAAGAATGAGTGAGCAACTGATAAATGTTTGCTGCTCTTCTGTAAAGGGAAAAAACCTCAAAAAAGGTACTTACGTTTTAGTACTAAAGCACAGTTAGCAAATTGAGATTATTTTTAGATGCCACAGCATTGCAAAATGTCCCAACCCTTGGCAGGAACGGCAACCTGATGACACTTCTGTCTGTGAGAGGATGGAACTTTGTAGATTATTTCCCCATATACAGCACATGGCGAAATAATCTGCATATATCCACAAAAGTGGCTCTGTAAACAATGGATATCTGTTTTCACACATTTATGCTAGTCTCCATATTAAGTTCTCACAAATGGTGTTGAGCCCTGCCCACCGTCAGGCTTTTATCAACTCAGCCTTTTCATTCCTAAAGTTAGAGTTTGATAGGCTGACATTGCCTGGGAGTATTAAACCGACAGAGGAAGCTCTCCCGAGGATAAGCAGTATTATTCTAGTTTCCTGGAGGTTTGTTTGCTATGTCAGTGTTTTCTCAGGTGACTTTAAATAATTTCTTACCAAACAGAATCCAATATAACTGCTCGGGTTTGCCTTGAATACTTGGTGCCACACTGAATCCCTGTTGAGTTCCCCCTGTGCCTTGCTAAATAAAAGATACATAAAAGCAGAACAACTCACAACCTGCCCCTGATACGAATCCTGGATTATGAATCCTGGAGTTCAGTTACAGAAAAACCAAATATTTCATATCTGTTGACATTTAGCATGAGATGAGAACCGCCTGTGAGATCGAGGCCAAGCAAGGCAACACAGCTCATCTTCTGATGTCTGTGTCAGCAAGAAAAGGACTTCAGTAAATCTGCTGATCAGATTTCTAAGCTTGGCCCATAAGCATTCAAAGCAATATTTGTAGCAAGTCCAGTCTTATCCACAGCAACATAATGGATCACAGTGGAAAATAACAACTCTGAATCTCACCCTCTACTTATCAGTGTTGATGTGTTAATGTTGACATGGCAATTCCACACATAGGGCTAGGGCCTGACCATTGGGCCTGACTGATATTGGAATTTTTGGGCTAATGTTGATACCAATATCAGGGTGCAACAAAATTCAGATATCTGATATATCGGCCGATATTATCTAAATATAATTATAGCCAATTGTAGATACCTGTAGATACCATGTTATTAGGACAAAGGTATGTAACAGAGGAAGGATATCTTACATTTTAACAAACTTTGTTCCAAACATCAGTGCACTGAATAGTAAATACTTTATTTATTAGTTATTAAATAACAGACCACCCTCTGCTGGACCAACTATGTAATAACACCATTTTAAATCACTAGCTTAAATATTTTTCTGTCTTTTTTCTCCTGGCTGCTTTAATATTGCCCAATATCTAAGAAAAACTGCACCAACACAGATATATCTGCAATGGGCCAGTATCGCCTGATAACATCCGCAAACCAAAATCAGCCAGGCCCTACTTAGGTCACCATGAGTGGAGAGTACAGTCCTCTGTTCAAAGGATTGGGGTGGTTTCATCCACATCAGTGTGCTAAGTGTGGGGACACCTGTGGGTTTTCTGTAACTTTGAGTCTGAAAGCTTTGTCTGCTACATTACAACATCTGCAAAGGCTATCTGTTTCTTGAGCTATGCATATTTTCAGTATCTCTGATGCAGGACTATGTCATGAAATACTGGAAGAGCCAGGGAACCACAGCTGAGAAGCGGATTGTTGGTTTAGTAACACATTAGGAACTCGGCTAAACACAGGGTCTGAGCATCTTTTACTGGTGCTGGAACTCCAGGAAGGTACAAAAAAGAAAACAAGCTTACCTCGAGGTACATTTTCTCATTACTGCATTAAAGGGATAAAAATAAGCTTGAATGTTGATGGTGGCGCAGGGCTAATATTCTTATGTATGGGCTTGATAAAAGAGCAAGTTGGTTTATCATAGCATTACAGACTCCAGATAAAGAAGTGTTTGAGTTCCTTGGGCTGTCATTATTGCTTTGCTTTGTGAAATTACAGATTTGCACCTTTTTGAAACATAAAGCAACTGAGGTTTGGAACCAGGCCAAGGATGTGCCATAGATCTACAAGGAACGCCAGCGGTGCAATGACAACTTCCAGAGCTTCCAGCTCAAAAGTATCAGAACTGCTGAGAAGACTTGTTTTAGTATTTGACAGGCCAATCTCTTGGCTGTTGTAAGCAATCCATAAACTGTCAAAACGTAAATAATTGTGAAATTTTTACCTCTGTGTGACAGCAGAATGTGACAAGAGCAAATGTATTGAAAATGTTTGTATTTGAATCCTCATTTTTCTGTTCGTGGGGTCATGCTGCTGTGTTAAGTTCCTCTGAGGAAATTGCTGTTTTGACCACAAAATACTTCCTACAATGCCCCCTTCTGGTTGCCTGTAGGTTGACTGGCCGGAAAGAGAATGACTGCGAGGTCATTTTCTCTAACCAGAAAAAATGTCTGATTAATGTTTATAATAAGGGCCTTGATTAATACAGTACAAGAACACCTTTAACACTTTAAAACCCTTTGTCATTCTTATGAAAATACTTACAATACTGCTTATTTACTCTTTGATAGCTCCTGTTTTTGTTGCAATTGGTCCTAAAGCTAAAGTTGTAGCATGGCTGGTCAACTGTTCAAAGACGGAATGACTTTGTTTAACATTTCTTCTTAGTTCTCAGGGGCCAGCAGTGTACAGAGTCCTCCCTTCCACGCAGGATGTTTAACGGCGTTAAACCTGAGGCTGTGCTCTTGAATATTTAAAAGCAAAGAAAAGAAGCATTTTAGACTGTTAAAGGTTGGTGGGTATGTCTCTGATTATGCTAAAAAATGCAATATCAGATCTGTCTCTGTATCAGTCACAATTCCACTATGTGCACCGTATAAGTACAGTTGTTTTAATAAACATACAGTTTGCATATATAAATGTACATATGCCAAAAGATATGCAAAAACACACAAAACATTATCACAATAAAAAACAAAAACAATTATCAGGTATTATTAAATTATGATTCTAATCATTGTGTTGTAAATTAAAAACCATGATGCAATGTATAACAGATGAATTTGATGAACACTGCCTGCGATTTACAACTGAAAAACAATCTTAGGGTCTGAACTATAATCCTTAGGGCAGTATTTACTTTGCAAATGCCATGTAATTTTCAGCACAATAAATGTATATCTGCACAATATTTATTTGGTAGGCTTTGGTAAAACATTTGAAGGCTTGGATGGTAGACTGTTGCAGTACTATACTGCTCCTGTTGCCAATAAAGGACAAAACAAAGCTGCTGCCTCTCTCAGCTGCTTTCACTCTCCTCTTTCTGTTCAGGTTTTGCAGATCCATTCTGCTCCGGCGGCGGCGGCGGCTCCTCCACCATGGCTGACTTTTTCGTTGTTCCTGTTGGGATGCAATGAAAGTTGGGAGATGATGAGAAACAAATGATTGAATACAAACTCAGAGCAGCAGTGTATGAAGGTGCTGGTTGATATTATACCTGTGAGGTAATTTCTGTGCATTCGCTCGAACAGTAGGAGACCAATGAAGAAGATGAAACCAATGCAGGCAATTATCACTCCGCACAGCAGGAAGCTGTAGCTGCCTTCAGTCTGGATAATCTGGGGGACAGATAGCAACATGAAACTACTGAACATGAATCCAAATCTCCACTGGGCTCATTTTTATGCAATTATGAGCTCATTCCTCCACTTTTGCGCGCTCAAATAATGGGAGTGAACATGCTTATCAGACTTACTGAGCCAACCAGAACCTGCATCACCATCTCTCCCATCCCTGCACATGTCACCAGAATAGATGTTGCACATCCTGCACAAAGAAATGTAAGGTTTACTACCTCTGCTTGCTTTGATATCATTACTATACTATTATTGTACTATAAAGACATCATTATACCCTGATAATCAAGGATGTCTTCAGTATAGGCGAGCATACAGGGGAATATGCTGCTGAGGAAAAGCCCACATAAACACGTCCCGACATACAGAAAGATGCTGCTGGTGTAGAAAATAAGCAGCAACAACACAACAACAATAGCACCCGCCTGGAAAAACAAAGAAAAGAGAGTATTATCAATTTAGTGTTTGACCTTTAAGATTCGTTGTGTGCATCTCATCAATAATGTGATGGCATTCTTAATGTTTCATTGGCCTTACTATGTTGAACATGAGCAGTCTCACAGGCCGGAATCGGTACGAGAGAGGAATGGATAACAGACGTCCTGCAGTGATAGCTGCCCAAAAGATGCTGGCCAAGTAACCAGCTGTCTTATGAGGCAGAGACATGGGTGGTGCCACGGCGTAGGTGTACACAAAGCTGGCATATGCGCCCTGAAAAGTAAAGTCAAATTCTCTCACATGCTCTGCCTTGTGTATTTCATGTCAAACAGATTTTGCATGCATTTGTGAAATTTTATGTGGAGCACAGTCTGTAGAACGCACATCATAATTTATCTGCACCCCTCACTCACCACAATACCATCGGTCATGAAGAGCACCAATCCGCCGAGGATATGAATCATAAAGAAGGATACTGGCAGCCCACGCAGGTTATCATTCTGACAGCAGCTAAAGATATCCCCATGGCCTGCAACGGAGAGAAAAGTCACAAATGACAGATTGTAGCACACAAAGTGGCATTTGTGATTTTTTTTTTTTTTTTCATCTAAACTGACTGAAAATCCACAGCGGAAAGCATGCATTATCATCATAAAATATGAAAATCACTTCTTCTATGTCTTTACCTCCAGCTTCGTGCTCCTTCTGCTCCGCGTCAGGCCCCTCGGCCCCCTGCTGGCTCTCCATTGCTAGTTCATCTTTGTCCAAAAGACGAGGTGTGCCGCTGGGGCAACATGGGATCAGCTGCTCCCGATACATCAGGAACAACACTGCAATGGGCACGGGCAGCTGAGGGTGCACAAATAACATTTATCTTTTTTACTTTTGTCAATTTATCAGATTGAGAAGCCATGAAAAAGTAAGTTTCCCCTTCACATCTGCTACTGTACAACTGTTTGGTGTCTTACATTGATTAGTGCCATGATCCAGAAGGCATAGTGCACAATGGACTTCTCTTCCCCTCCCTCATGGGGCAGGTGGCTTTGATTTATGCTGTGCTCTGCGATCGGACTGTTTCTCAGCATGTTCCTGAAATGATGCATGATCTCAGTGGCATTCCCTGTGTGATTCCCACAGCCCGTCTCTGAGAGGAAGGGATCTGCAATCAGTGGGCTCACCAGGGCTCCAAACCCGATGAAGAAATGAAGAGCCTGAATAAAAGACAAAAAACAAAAAAACAGAGGCATGACTATTTTGTGTTTTTTATAATTTCTGAAATGTGACTGCTATCATGTCATTATTTCTACGGATAAGGTCAAGTTCTACAGGCTTTTTCACCTGCAAGAAAACAGCAGAGTCCTTCTGATAGATGGTCACCAGTTGTATGTTAGCGATGGTGTCAATAATTCCCATCGCCAATCCAGATACAGCCATGGCGACGGCGAGCACGAGAACATTATTGCACAAAGGAATAATGGCGAATATTACAGAGATGACGAGAGCAGAGACAAATAAAGCAGCAAGAGCACTGAACAACCTTTAAGACAAAAACAGAGAAGCACAAAGTTATCATGACGGTCAGTAGTTCTCAGATTATTTATGCAAACAAACACAGCAGCGTCTGGGGAAAAACACTCCAGATGCCAGTGAGCGATACTTACGTCCTCTTGAAAACGCCTCCAACCGAGCTGCCAATCAACAAGCAGAACTGCTGGGCGAAAAATACCCAGGTGATCTGACTAAGTGTTGACTTTGTTTGACATTGCAAGTCTAAAATTGTAGGTCCAAGGAAAGCAATGCAGAGTCCAAAGCTGAAGAAAACACTCCAGTAGGTCAGTGTGTGATGGGCATTCCTTTTAAACAGAGTTAGGATCCGCTCATCAACAAACATCTCGGCCTCAATAAATTTAGATACCTCAGTGAGACAAACTGCCAAAGATTTTTGCGACTAAGTATTACGGAGTCAATATGTGACAGGAGCTCTGTGAAGTTTTTTTCTTGGTCTTTCTTGGTCTCTTTTAAAGCTTTTGGCCTCCTCCTCCTCTTTGGATTGCTTAACTGACAAGGATGTCGTCTCGAGTTAATGGGTGAAGTGGAGATTCTTCCAACAATAATATGAGCATTTCAATGGTGTCAATGATTAGCAACGAAAAAGAGAGTCTATGTTGAAATGCTAGCAGAAAGTGTGCATATATTTGTCATGACAACTGTATCAGTGGAAAATGTGTCATCCAAGACGCGGTGGCACTGAGGCTTATCATGGAAAGGTTGTACTTTCTTTGACAACCTGGAGGAACAAAAAAATAAATTACATTATAAAGTGTAACTAAAACACATGGAAAAAATTGTTTTTTGTTTCTTTTTCTGATTTCTAGTTCACAGGTGTTCAGCTGTGGCTACAACATTACTTAATAAGTTATGCAATCTTTCCAAATTATGAGATATCATCACTCCCTCTTTCTTCTCATGTCGTCTCATTACTGCCTCTTCTATATTATCTATTTTAAATCCCGCATGTATGGATTTATCTAATCTCAGCAAGAAATCCAATGTTTTTATTCTTTTCATATTTGATTCTTTTCATCTTTTCATTCATTCATTCTTTTCTTTTCATTCGATGTTTGTACAGTATATAACTAATGAATATATCCAGTGTAAAGTGCATGTAAAATCAATGTGTCTAATTTTTTATTCTCTCAACAAAATTACATTTACAATTCATTTACTTGATTTTTTTTTTTTTTTCATTTACTTGAATTTCTGTAGCTAATTTCATGGTAGTCCACCTCAAAATTTGTTGAAACACCAGCTTCAGCTATACTTTGTGTTTAGGGCTATTTAGCAATGTAAGCACATTAACATAGTAAAGTAAGAGTTGTTAATGGTAAACATTATATTGTACCTGCTAAATATCAACATGTTTGCACTGTCATGTGAAGTTAGCAGTTAGCTCAAGGCAATACTGCTCCCAAGTAGACTAATGCCTATAAAACTACCATGGCTGTATAATTTTTACTTTTCTCACTCAGGTGTTTTTATATCGGTTTTGTGATGATAGACTTTAACAGCATAATTTATTTCAATCAAGCTGTTTCCTCTTTGTCTATGAATAGCATTTGTGAAAGTCAACGTGAGTAAAAAAGTAAAGTTCTAATAACAATTGTTCTTGAGTTTTATCTGGTTTACGGATTTCTATAAAATTTCCTTAATTTCATTCTAAACCAGTGTGTGTGTGTGTGTGTGTGTGTGCGCGCGTCAGTCTAAAGTCCAAGACGGTGACTGTGGCTGGACAATATGTGCGATATGGCACTACAATATTTAGCTCGACCCTGTTTGGTAATGAATGTTATACAGGAAAGAAACTGGCAGCTGCTATGTATCTTACAGCTGCAGCATGAACTAGATATTTGGAAATTCTTGCACTTAACTGTACTTTTGATTTAACTGTGTGCATTTTATAATAAATTCATGCAAGTAATGTGTTGTATTACTTAACCATCAGTAGTGTGAATAGAGAAAGAGCCCTGACCTAATCCCTTTAATGATTACATGGGAGAACGGAAGCTCTACTGGTTGTGGCCAAATATGGGCTTCCGGCAAGGTTGGCAAACTGAAAAAGGCATGTTTAAATCTGTGAGTTTAGTCATCTTTAAACTTACAAAAGAGACTGGCATCCTAAAAGGCGCTAGGAGTTTTATATAAATATGCACGATCGAGACAAATATTTATGTGGTTCTTTGTTTTTTTGGGAAATACATGATTTTAATGCATGATCTCAGTCATTTTCTGTGTTCTTATCTTGCTGCTGCAGTGACCCACTTAGCTACTTCTGAAGTTCATTTTTCACCAAATGCATAACATGGTGCATGCATCTATGTTAGCTGCTTAATATAAAGAATATGCTTCTCTGTCTGTACTCATTGCATTATGCACTTTATTTGGAACTGTTACTAAATACGACACATATTCCTGTGACTGTATCTTTCCACAGTGTTGTATGCAAGAATCGCACAGCCTACAAATGTAAGCTGTGTAACTGATTTGCCAAAATGCCCTGCAAGGTGGAGATGCCGGTCAGGTACTAAACTCTGAGAAATATATGTGTTTATACAAAAGGCATTCATTAACATCCACTTCCTGTTCTGGAGATATAGCAATGCAAGGTGTCTTCTCCAGGTAATTGTCAACTAACGTAAGTTTAGAGGTGTGTGAGAGTGTTAAAAATCAACTGCAGCCTCTAGTTACTGAAGTAGGACATCAGTTTTTGAATGAACTATTGTTTACATTGGCTAGATTAGGAAGAGTTTTTCTTTTATTTAAGGAAGCGAAAATCTGAGTGACTTATTGTACAGCAGCTGCACATTTAATAAAAGGAAATGTCACCAACAGAGATTAATTTATTATATTCTCTTGAGCAGACTGTTTATCATTTAAAAAAATAAATAAATAAAATAAAAAAATTACATATATATGTATATATATATACACACATAAACTAAATAAACATCAAAATTCTCTAATATTTTTTTCAAAAGGCCATTCTCAATATATGTGCTCTGAAGGCTAAGAATGCCATGAACTAATGCTCATGGTTCCTCAGATTTAAGGTGAGCATTGAGAAACTTTCCTCTGACAGCAGATGAGTTGTGAGACAGCCATCCTGTGTCAACCTCAGATGGTTGAGAGGACTATTTAATATTTTTGAACAGTCTTTCAGGCTTGTCTTCTTTAGAAAGTCCTCTTCACAAAAAGATGGTTCGACCAGCCAGAAAATTGGAAGAGCAGAAACGAGACAAAGATAACTCAAAGGAACAGTGAAAGAAATCAACATTGATTTGTAAAAATCGGTGCAAATTTAAACAAGAACAGGTTTGTGTTTCAGTCTCAAGTGAACAATGATGCATTTAAAAGCTGGAATCAACAGTTGGGACACTTTAGCAAACAGGAATAGAAACTTTTAGGGTTTGCATTTCAGGGAATATCACCTAAACATACTGCAGGCTGATAAATAATAGAATAAATCTAACCGCATAGTCAACGGCAAAGGACTCAAAGAAAAATATATTCCCAAAATACTTGGAGTTGAATTGCAAGTACCATTCTAATATTGATCTGGAGTCACTTATGCTTTTCTGACCTAGAAGATCAATTCAAAATTGCACAATCGTTCTGCATAGTGAAGCTGAAACTGCCATGTAAACTAAAAAGGTAACAAAACACAGTTTGAAGACAAAGGGGGCTTTAAAGGACCATACGGGTGTTACTATGTGTCATTTTCCTTTGTCATAATTGGC
>JAPZDX010000002.1:21330824-21341045 GCA_029783625.1 Naso annulatus | reverse complement strand
ACGCACACTCTCTTACACAAAGCGTTTCTGTCTGAAACAAAGTCAGTCTATTGTGGACAGGGAGGGCACAGCTTCCAGACACATGGGGGGGATTTAACTCGTCACATTCAAGTGATTGGATGGCCTCGCATTCATTGATAAAGTCTTACATCATGTGCCAAGACAAGGAGATTTATTTATTGGATTTACAGTAAGTACAGTTCAGTGAAAAAAGTTTTCATGACAAGAAAAGGGTCTAAATAAATATGGATTTATTCAAAACAAATGCACAAAAGCACAGTAAAACACTATAAATCACATGAAAGTAGGATTTATACTACGGGCAATATTTTCACAGGCTAATAATTGGACAGTGAATTAAGTCACATGTGCACAAAGCTTTTTTAATAAAGTGCATGAAAGTGCTTATAAAACTAATATTTGCATACTCTGACATTTTGTGCCTCTTTGTAAATATCATCAAACTAAAAAATTGATGTAAGTGATGCATCATTCTGATTTAGAACAGAGTAAATGTATGACATGAAATAGAAAAAAACTGCAGAAACATCTTAAATTGCAAAAGCCTTGACAGAGTTGATGAAACTTAGCAGCATCTATCCGGCTTTTTTGTTTCTCTGGCAGTCTTACATTGACTTGAAAAGTCACTCATAAAAATTTGGTTCGTTCATCCTCCTCTAGAGTTCAACCGTGCTGTTAATCAGTGCAAAGCACACTTTTTATCAAGGGAGAAAGTTTAACTGCAACAGATATGGAAGACAGAAAACTGCAATATCGCAGAGAAGTATGTTCACAAAAAGACCCTAAACAAGATGTTTAATTCTCCAAACTACAGCCGAACCAGCAGTGTGAGCCACAAGGCCTGCGTAGCTAAAGGAAGATGTTAGCAAAACAGCTGTAGGTTTAGTAGTGTGTCTGAGTCTCACATTAATCAACAATTACAACGCATATACACCGATGTTGAGCAGGTATAATGTTTACAATATTCGCCATGCTTAAATTTGAAAGTGCAGCAGAGGTTGATGAGCATAGCTAGGGTAGTATTGGACAAATGAACATTTTTGACTTACAGTAGAGATAGTAAAGATGCCATTACGTGACAATATACTGTATATTATATATCTACATATCCAATATATATTATATATCCTAAAAAATTACAACTCATCCTGAGGAAGGCATGAATGTTTGTACCAAGTCTCTATAGGAAATCTATCCAACAGTTGACAGGACATTTCACTCAAAATCAAAAAAGGTAACCTCATGGGATCACCAAACTCAATTAGCTTCATATTCTTGGGATCATGAATTTTTGCACAAAAAAATCACAGCAATCCATCTAATTGATTTTGAAATAAAACTGCTGTTCAAAAGGGTGTGGATCAGCCGACAGACATTTCTATCCATAGAGCCACAAGCAGAGCCGAAAATGACCACTGAGATGAAGCGACACCTTAAAAGTCCCATTAAGAAATAATATGAAATAAGTTGTTGTACTTTTGAATTGTTTCTGTTACTTTGCCCACAGTATGAGTGCGTCTATAGACATGCCTCATAATGTACCTACTCACACCCATCTCTGCTTCATCTCCCAAGCCCTCTCACTCATCCAGTCCTTAGTTCTGCTAACAGCTGAGCGCTCTGCACCAAGCACCAAACACAGCCTGGCTAGTTTGGGCCGGTTTCTCTCCAGGTAGTTCTGGGTGTCCCTCTGCAGCTGGTCCAGGACCTGTGGCCGGCTCTCGTCCAGGGACACCTCAGCACTCAACATGGGGTTGAAACGGAAGTACACGTCTGGAGCCAGCAGCTCGTCCAATAGGGTGTGGACCCCCTCGGTGTCAGTAGCACTGCTGATCAGGTTGCTGATCTTGGCCCTCAGGCTTGTGGAGGTTGCGGGTGCCCTCCTAGCGTTGTCATAACGACCGGTGCCAAGGGACAGCACACACTGAAAGGGCTGGTTGGGCCACAATAGACGGCTCTCGTGAACAGCCAAGGCGCAGGGATTGTTCAAGATGATTCCTCCATCCTACAAAGACACACAGAAATTAATCTGTGTATATGTGCAGTATTCTGTTTAATTCTAATACATTCTAAGCCATGTGTGTGAGATGAGTCACATTTTCTATATTTTTAATTATTCTACTGAAAGTCTGGAATGCAGAAACAACGGCAGTTTCCTACCTGGTGAATGTCACCTTGCATTGTAAACTCCTGGAAGTATCCTGGGGCGGCTGACGATGCTCGCACTGCCTGCCACATCTGGCAGCCTGAGGCTCCTGCATAGCGACTGAGAGAGCCTGGTTTGTGGTTGTAGTTGCGAAAGATGAAGGCCTTTGGACTGGTACCCCAGTTTACCACCGCACTGACTGCTGAAACCTGAGCAGAAACAAACGACCTCTGAGAAATTTTACAAATTGTGCAAACACTGACTTTTACTCTTGAAAAAAACAACAACTGCGTGCTAGGTATATTTTGACGACAGTGAGGGACTCTACTTTAGTAGCTGTGACCTCATCAGTATAGCATTATGTTAATAATTCTGTGTGATACTTATGGCAATGTCCTTAAACCAACTATAACAGTGACTGACTACAGTGTTCTTACCTTGGGAGTAAACTCATCTCTAGCTGTTTTAATGAGTACTCTATGTCCCATTTTTTCCCTAAACAGGACAAAAACAGACAATTCCGTCAGACCGGATTGTACTGCTGTCTTGTTAACATATTGAGAATTAATGTCCTTCAGTGGAGAGTTTATATTGTTAGAATCTATTCTGCGCATACTGTAATATTGTCTCCCAGGTCTCCGTGTTATAGTAAGAGTGACTCCAGCCCATCTTCATGGTGCCGACTAGCGGGTTCTGCCGAAACACTTCAGAGCCAAAACGACGATACATGTCGGCACATTCCTCCAGAGAAAAATGAGCCAGACCCAGCATGAAGGCTAGAACGGCACCTTCGAGAAACACACAAGTCAGACTTGAATCTATAAATTCAGACTCAGAAGCATGGAGATATTGAGAAAACATCATATACATATTTTTCACCTGTGCTCACACCACAGATGTAGTCAAAGAGCTGGTGGATCTTCCTGCCTGTCTCAACTTCCAATAGCTTTAATATCTGCAAAGGCACCACACCTCTGGGAAAGACAGACAAAATAATTATAAAATTAAGAATAGTGAACATATCATAGTTACAATGGGTTTTGGTCATGATTATAACATGTACCTGTATAGAACAGAGCAGAGAGAGACAGAGAAACAATTAGTAGATAAACAAAATAAGTGATCAGCAACTATTCTGATAAGTCCCCTTGTTCCATCCATGGGTTGGCGACTTTCTTATACGATAGTGAGCTATATAATCAATTAATCATCAACTTGATCAAAGTTACCTTGTCCCACCACCATCGATTGAGAGCACTCTGATGCCACGACCTTTGACTGGATCCATGTAGCCAATAAGAGCCAAAGTTTCTCTCAAGGCGCTCTGAAGGAGCTGGTTGTCTCTGTTGGTCCGTCGCTTTCTTAGCAAAGTGACTGCAGTTTTCTCCTAAAGACAGAAAACATGCTTGAGATCTCACAAAGCTGAAATGAGTTTGTCAAACGTTTTTTAAATGTCTTGTTCCACTTTAACAGACCTGCCACATCAAAACTTTGCATGATGGGTAACGGATAAGGTGTTCGTTGAGAGCCTCCACGCAGGCAGTCAGAGCATCTAGAGATGAAGCCTGAGCCAGACTGCTGATCAACCGTCTTGTTATTTCCTCTGCCTGCCTCCGACTCAGGACAAGCTGAGGACACAGCCAGAGGTCACACTCCAACATCAGTTTGATTTGACTGGATGTGTTTTAGGTTGTGTAACAGTACCAGCATTGATTTTGAGACACACTGAGGAGATTTCTAAAATAGCAAAAAAATTCTTTTTATTTTTTCTGTTTCATGTATTTTTGATCAATGTTATATCACTGAGCATTTAATTTCAACTCACTTTTTTATTTAAAATTCCCGGTGGTGACATCACGGCAGGTTTGGGCTTACCAGGCTGGGTCAAGGGGCCCAGCTTTAGATAAGAACCCAATAAGTCAGGGATGGCACTAGTGGGATGGCGAAGGCAGTCCATGAAGGATACCGTCTTCAGTCTCTCAGAGGTAACAGATCCAGGATCCATCTCTACTACGAGATTTCTATCAATGTCCTCGTCCAATATACTTTGACCCTTGAAATACTGATTTATGTGACGGGCCATTTGAAAATAGTTCTCCCCAAAGTTAGTGGTATTATGGCTGCTGTGGAAAAGGCCTTGACTTTCAAAGGTGATAGGTTCTGCTTTCTTCGGTTGAGACATGACACCTTGAGTTTTTGAGGCAGACTGTGCTGAAAACTGTTTCTTTTCCACATGAACTTGTCCTGTCCCATGCTGATCGGCTTCATCAGTAACCTTGGCACCAAAGTATTTGTTGACATGTCTTGCAAAGAGAAGGTAGCCCTCTTCCCAGCTGCTGGGGGTGTTGTGAGGTTCTACTGCTGCCTGATCAGGGCCCAGTTTTTCTTGAGATGTTCTGGCTTCTTTAGAGTCCATGATATAAGTGCTTTGCGTTTTTCTCTTCTGCCGTCTGTTTGTCCTTCTGGAGGAAGACATGGTTTCCAGACTCTCTTGCACTTGAGGTTTTGCGAAACCACGAGAGAACACTGAGTTAATGTGATTAGCAACATAACTGTAGCTCTCACCAAATGTTGTCGCCAAAGAGCTGATGTGAAATAACTGTAGCCCAGTGTTACCCTGGGTTGATGGACTTATTCCTGAGTTCTCCTGCTTTTCATTGCATTTCAAGATCTGTGTTCTGTCTTTGCCCTCTGATATTTTTTGCTCTCTCGCTGCCCGTTGACTTTGATTACGTCTTTGTGACCTGCCAAGATGGTCTGGAGTTGTGACAACAAAGCAAGCATTTTCAGCCAGGGGTACGACGTCCTTTCTCTTAAAATAAATGTTAATGTGTCTGGACAATCGATAAAATGATTGACCGAGGCGTCCTCCCAGTGAACTCAAGTTTAAACTGTTCTGAGCCTCCTCAAGGATTCCAACTGGAGCTTCAGCTTTGAAAGTGTTTCTATTGGAGGATGAGTAAAAACGCACCAACCGGAGATGTTTCACTTCTTTGGTAAAATCTCTGGAGACATGGTTACAGGTAGAGGTTGAAATACTGAAGGTTTGTTTTCTTGCTAATCTGGACAGATGAGGAGGTGACAGCAGTGGATTTCTGTGGAGGTCTGGTGCTTTAGCCATTCGGGGGTACTTTCTGAGAAGGCTCATTAGGTACCTAATTTTGCAGTATGACCTCAAAGTCTTGTTTACAGAAGCTGAACACAAGCTGGCGGTGAGGTAGCGACCCATGATTGACCTAATGTTGTGAGCAGCAATCAATCCAAGTCCAAATGTCACTCTTGAGCTTTCATAGATTTCTAAGATTTATTCTTATTGCTGAAGCAGCATTTTAAATGGGAATCTGGAAAAACAAACAAACAAACAAACACATTACAACAAGAATCTGAGGACACGCTACCAGCTCTGTGTGGCTGCATTTTGGTATCGTGGTTCTTTGAGCTTATCGCAATGCTAATGGTGTAAATAATGTAGGTATGTTGGTATTTAGCATATATAATGTTTATCCATAGTCACCAAATTAGCTTAGCATTTTAGCATGACAACATTTCCTAATTATCACATAGCTGAGGCTGGATGGAATGCGTTTTTGCAGGTATTTGATCAAAAATGGAAACATTTTTTAACCTGATGGTGAAATTGAAAAATCAAGGGATCAAGGGAACTTAGTGGAGCAGTAGCAAATGCCGTGGTAAACTATCCAAAAGTTGTTGAACCAACAATGTTATTGGCCGCTGCTTGAGCAGGAGCATCCCAAAACTTATCAGGGTACATCTTCAAGAAACCATGAAGGCTGGAACACAAATTTCACATCCAGACATGGCTAAAGATGTCTAGAAGTGACAGGACAACAAATTAATTAACCTGCAATGCAAAACAGTGTCAGAGCATCAGAATATCTCCTAACATATCTGTTAGAGCAGAAGCTCATTTGCTCATCTATAACAGGTATTAGCTCAGGTTGAACTGCTTGTGTACAAACATTATGTTCCATAATAATTCAAACTTTCCTAGGACTGTTATACCTTTGTGAATGTAACATGAAACTGCATACAAATATATCAGTAGTATACAAGGCCTGCAAATAACTCTCTGCATCCTGCCAATAGATAAATGCCTTTAATGAAATGTAAAGAGATGCACGAGACATAAAGTTTGAGATCACAGAGCATTGTCCTTAGTAGTTATATTATCCTTAGCATTTAGCGTTCCTGTGTAAAACAAAGTGTATTCATAAGCACTTTTTTTCGGTGCCATAACAAAGAGAAAAGCAAACAGCATGGGTGTGCAATAGTCAAACATCTACTCTGGTTGTTTTCCACTTAAGTGGGGGAAGGTCATGAACCAAAGCAGCTTAAAGACACTCTAACCTTGACAGAAAATGTCTGATCAAAGCATTCAGTGAAGGTTTACCTGAAACACAAGTTTCACAAGTTAGTTCTTCTGTCTTCACAACTCCTTTTTCCTCCTCTTTGAAATCCAGTACATAACTTTTGACCACCTGCAGAAGCACTTTTTCTACTGTGTTTTCATACCTAATGCAACTCTTCTCTCGTGCAGGGCTTTAATCTCATTGGATGAGCTGGGCTGGGGGGTGGGAAAGCACAACCAATGCTTTGTAAGACCACACAGGCTTAAAGTCATGTGTTGTCACTGCTGACTGCAGAAGTGGAAGCACAGATCTAAAATTAGGAAGCAGGGCTCATAACTCAGCCTGGCAGCGGGTGGGCTGATGTTAGCAGCTTCTTACGTCACTGCACATCACAACACAACATATACACACACAAACACCTCCCACCAAAACAAGGCATCCCCCGAAACGGTGCACAGGTCACAACATGTGACATGAAACAATTTCAGGACTGCAGCAGTTAGTGGATATACTCAAGAGTTTCAGATTGCAGCCCACAAGTTACAGGATAAATATTTTGTATATATGGGTTACAGAGGAAATACTTACTACACAGGTACAGGCACTGTAATTACACTGTAAATGTAAGCATTTTTTTAATTACCCAGTAAAAACTACACTAAGGACAAACAAGGTACCAGAAAACCCATTTATCCAGCTATGTAATGAAAATACATTTCATAAACTAAGCTTAAAAAAAGTTTAGATAATAAACTTTAATACGTGCAGTATGTAATTGTAGTGAAAAGGAGGTGAACAGCGGAACACTGTGAAGTTAAATTTGTGTCATTTTTGGTAAACATATAATTTTAAAATAATCTTAATACAGTAATTAGGGTTTTTTTTTTTTATACCTAAGGTCAACTCATTGTTTGGGTCTCGTTATGCAGTAAAAACATAACTATTAATGCATTTTAAAATAAGCATCCAGATATAAAATGGCACTTAGTGAAAGTTTTTTTTTCTACATTGCCACAACTAATGCCTCCTTATTCATTAACTTTTTGTTGTCTTCGCATAAGCTTAATATGGCGGTGCCCAGTGATTATTTTATTCAGATTTTAGGTTTCAGATTTATTTACTCCGGACCACCCAAGGTGGTATGGAGCACAAAATATGACACAAAGCAGAAATATAATGGCAAACAACCAAAATAGATCCCCGACATGAATTAGATAATTTAAAAAGACACAAAACATTACATAAGAAGGCACCTAGCTTACATATCATCCTTGGCTTTTCAGACTGCAAGTCTTTATTGATAACCTCGTATATGTGTAGTCTATAATTTGAAGCTTTTATCTAAAATGCATAAGAGTTTTTTTTAGATTTTTGATGTGAAAAAGAAAAGCAAATACATTAGCATGTAAATCAACCTGATATATTTTCTGTCCGATATCGCAGAGCATGTTTTGAAAACATCACTGTCCTATTGCCATAACTCACAAAAGCTTGGACAAGTACACGCTGTTCTGCATGGTGATGTGTTGCTGATGAAACACGCTCACAACACAAGAAGCTCCTGTGAGATGAAAACCTCGCGAGTGTCTGTATGTTTCCACCCAGCACACAGAAATGACTTACAAATATTCAAGTTATATTCAAGCTAAAATGACCACACCACTCCTGTCATTTTTTTTTTTTTGTTAGCCACATTAAATGATGATTTAACCCACTTAGAAAGAATAAACTGAATTCATAATTTCTGCTGATGTCTGTTATCCATAGAAAGAAAAGCCAATTTCAAATGATCAAGATCAGTGTGTGATCAATAGTCATGACTGTCATTTAACACAGTTCTTTAGGAGCAATTTCAGTCTCACCACTGATATTATTTTGGACTTACAGAGACATCTAGTGGCGGCTTCCTGACAGTTTGGTTCTTAATCTGCTTTTGAATAAACCTCCATCTGAGATGCTGCGTACGACAGGAAATTGATTGCATTTTGTTTCAGTGATCGTCTCTGTGCTGTATATTTGTCATTGTATCACACTCTCAGATTAAAGAAACCATCACTCTCTGTCTTCTGCAGAGGAAGCGTCCCTGCAACGACATGTCGGTCATAGCTTTAACACTTTTTTTTGTTTTTAAAAAAGTTTCTTTTGTCTGCTCATTTTCTTTATGTTTTGACAAATGGTGTCATTTGTCAGTGTGAGCGGTTTTTCGAATTGTTTTTCTAAAAAACCTAAACACAAAAGATCAGTTATCAATATTCAGGCCATTTTTTTTATTGAATAATCTTGCTTTTGGATTTATCTTGCGATATCACTGTTTCTATTATTGTCATAATTTTTATTTGTGTCTCTTTTCTGTGGATGTTTTCACTAGTTTAACTGAACTAAATGCAGTATTTATTTATAGTCTTAACGTAAAGACATCCTGTACCAAATGATAGCTTCAGAACATTCACAACTAATCAGGAAATTATTATTTATTTAAAGCTAACAACAGTCTTAAAACCTTTACATACAGAAATATAATAAACCAGTGGTTAAATGGGACAAACCATGAGGTATTTTTGCAGTTCTTCATCACAATCACACGCCATTTAAACATACTTTATTGCCTGTGGTCAAAGAGTCAGTGTTTCTTTTCGCAGCGTCCTGTGTTGCACTCCTCCCCACGTCCAGTCCACTTTAAGCGATTTTGGGCAAAGATGGCATAGGACTTGTCCATGAACGGTCTCACAGGTGGCCACATCATGAAGCGACCCAACCAGCCGAGGCCTACTGCACCGTACATGACTGCAAACGCTGGGACCCCACGGTGAACCTGCCAAAATACGGAAGGTCAGCCAAGAGGCGTAGTGCTACTTAAAACTACATTTGCAGCACAAATGTACAAAATGGCAATTTGGCATACACAGAATTGGTTCTGGGACAGTTAGTGGAATATAAGTCTACCTCGTCTCTCTCATCAATCACATGCATTTCCTCCATGGCCATCTCATAGCTGATGCCATTGTATTTGGCTCCATCGTAGCCTGGCAGGGAGATATCGATGAAATCCACTTTTGCAGGTTGGTTTCTCTGCAGAAACTGGAGGAACCGAATCTCCGTCACACATATGGGACAAAGCCCATCATAAAGTACCTAAAACGGAGCAGGGAATACATGATAACGGCAATTTTCTGTCAAGTGCACAAGAGCAAAATGAACACTAGTGGAGGAAATTTGCAGCTGGCAGACGCTGAATGGCCTCTATAGTGCTTACTGTTTTTATGGGTAAACAAAATTTACATACATGGACAATCAGTCTCATTCCGGAGCATATCAGTGTTTACTGTATTGTGCATACAAATATTTCAGTAATGCTCCCCTGCCCAGCTCTGCTTGAATACTATGCACAAGCACTAAGCACAAAAAATCGCACTGTGAAACAACTGTTAACCTCTGAGGCTCAACAAAATATTTAAGTGGAACAGGAGCTAAAATTGGACATTATAAGTGTACAAGTTATATTTTGCATAACTTTTAAAAACATTAAAGAATCAAGAAAAACTACAGGAAAACAAAATGTTAAGAAAATTAAAATTATAGTCTGATACTCTGTTTTACAAGGGATTATTAGAACAACAGTAGAATACTATTTCCGCATACTCAATTCAAAACATTATGAGAGACTCAGGGTCCAAGATACCAGAA
>JAPZDX010000002.1:21290946-21310462 GCA_029783625.1 Naso annulatus | reverse complement strand
AAATTCACTTGAACAAGTCGGGAAAATATTCAAAAGAGATTTCCAGTAATTCTTTTACTTTGACCATTTTCTAATCCTGTTGTGCAGCCTGTTGTGTGGGCCTGCTGTGTAGTGGACCAAGTGGACCTTCAACACAAAGACAGGATGTCCCTCTCATCTTCAGTAAAGTCGTATCAAAGGAATAGTTTGAGAGTTACGTGAAATCAGTCCTGTACTTATGTGAAGCTGAAGCCAGAACACAGCAAGCTTGACATAAAGACTTGAATCAAGGAAAAACAGCGACTAGGCTGAGTAACATGGTGCATCCCTTTTTGTTTCACATGCACAAAAACTGAAATTTAAAATAAACAAATTGTGGTTAGGAACAGGGAACGTTTGTGGTGACAGCTCCAACCGAGAACAAACCACAGAAAGCAGGGACTGTCCCCTGAAAACTGAGACGTCTGGTTATCCTAATCTCTGCATACAGATGTGAAAGTTAGTACACTACAAATCAAATTAAAGCACTAGTATTGTCAGTCAGGATCAAGAATTTACGTTTCCTGGGGAACACTAATAGAGAGCTGTGTTACTGCAGAAATATGTAAAATTTAAATTTCCATTCCAATTGGGACTACATTCCCTCAACCCCATAACGTTCGTACTCCTCCACACAACCGCAGCTAGTCCCAAAGGAACGTCTGTCTGACGGCGATGTAAAGTGCTAAAAATTTTAAACATGTAGCGTACACAGAGAGGGACATATATATTTTAGGTTTGTGGTCTTGTTGGTGGCTAAAGGACGTTGCTGTTGTGTTTAGAGCAATACTATGCTGTTTCCTGCCGGCGCATCAAGCTACTTCTCCAGAGGGCAAGCTGACCATTATCTACTGCAAGTAAGACACTGACTAGGCAAGAAAAAATTTAAACTATCCCTTTAAATTTCTTCATTGTGGAAATTAAAATTCAGAGGAAGAAAGAATGAATTCATACGTACATGTACAGCATGTGTATCTTATGTGTATTTTTTGTTAGTTGTTTTTGTCTTATTTCTTCTTGTTTTGGTATATTGCCTTGGAATTAATACATATGATGATGATTGGTTATTTATGTGCTTGTCTTCACTCATCCTGTTTTCATTTTATTCCAAAATTAAAAAAAAAATAGGGCAGGGTGGGTACATGAATGGGGGATAAAAAATACAAAGTCAAAACACTAAGGGTTAATATTGGGTTTTAAAGCGAAAATTGAAATAAATACATTTAAATTCAAAGTTTGTCTTTAAGTACAAATTGTTTTTGGATTTTACTGAAGAAGAAATCATCATATTGACTGTCAGCGAGATGATGATATATGAGGCTGGATCAGCTTTGTTTATCGTGGGGTTCCTGTAGGCTTCTATTTCTAGAAGATGTCACATGTTGGCTGTAACATGTGCTCTTCTCATCGGAGGCAGAGGTGTCTCATGTACCCTCTATTAATTTTTGACCATCCAACTCTCAGATAACAGAAATTGCATCATCACTTATGGAAAGGCTTTCGACTGACCTCTGCTAGTGAGGTTCCTCCAGCTGTTCCAGTCATATTCAGTCAGCAGTGGCCCAGAACAAATGCTCCGGGAGGGAGAGTGCTGGGGTGGGTCTCCATAATAAACTCTAGCGAGCTGTCTTTAGAGTGCAAACAGCAGGTATCAAACAGTTTAGGGTCCATTTTGTTGTGCTGAGTGCTTTCCACAAAAGGTTGCAAGAGACACTCTGACCTTGTCAGGGGTGTTAGACTGAGATTTCGGCTGAATTCCTTAAAGACTGCAAAGGAGACCGGTCGAGATTTGACATAACTCTTACTGATTTTTTCCTGAATTATGTATCTTTACGCTGCTGTAACTTTCACCAGGTATCACAAAAATGACGTGTAACTATTTTCTGCCCTTGTGTGAATGTCAGTGCTTGAAGGATGGAAATGCTTTGTGTATAACCAGCTTTCTTGTTGTTTTTGCAGCATGTGTTCAAACATCGAAGCATCAACAAAAGCGTAAGTGCTGACACAACTCCTCCACAAGTCTGAGCTGGCGTGTTCATCCCTGACATGTAACATATGGCTGTTACAGGAGCATGACTGACTTATAATGTTGTAGCATTCAGGTGCTAATGCAAACATCTGAAGGGCAAACTGGGGAGATGAATGCAGGCGTCAGAGGAGGACTGGCAAGTTCAATTACACGAACAACCACAATTTTGGGGGTTGTCATATATGATGTGACGGAACCAAACGTGACATCAATGCACCACGTCATCCACGCCGGATGAGGAGGACACATTAAAGGCAGTGAAAATGATTGATTGTATGACTTCGAGGAGGAAATGTCTCCTCACCAGATTTCCTCCCTTCTCTAAGAAATCCCTCAAAAAAAGCTTCAATATCTGATTTTACAATCTTAGACAGAGCAGGTGCAAAGAATGTGCATATATCACGCTTGGCGTATACCGTACATTCAATCTCTACTATTAACACAGCCCTACGCACTTAACCCAGATAAACGCTGACACCTGATGGCAGGAATAAAAACCACCTATTGTATTTGTGTTTTTTCTTTACCTGGATGCCATGAGAGAGCGAGGGAGAGGGAGAGAGAGAGAGCAGGTTTTACAGTAGCAAATCTCAGGAGGCACAGAGGCAGTTACTGGAATGGAACGGTGAAGCCAAGCCAGAAGGCAACAGCATCTGCTCTCTCTGGAGTCTGTCATCAGCAGTTTGGCCTAAAAGAATGGGCACTTATGTTGAAAACGTCTGCGTGCTGGCTCTATTTTTTTTTTTTTTCTGCCTGACACTGCAATACTATAGTTTTCTTTGTTAATTTGAAATTTCCGTAATGTGCATGCAATGACATTTGACTTAATGGCGGGATCAAATAGTGTGGCTCTCAGTAAATGTCAGTCGGACTCAGGAAATAACGGAGGAGAAAAAGCATTTCCAGGTTTTAATTATGTGCTTTTAAAAAAATAACAGAGCCGGGCATGCATTACGTTTGCAAACTAGTCGCTTTTTATTCGGCGTTTCACCTGAGTTTTTCTAATATCACACCTCAGGCGTGGAAAGGTTTGTGTCGGGGAAGTTAATGAGTTGTTTCGCCTGAGAGAAATATGCCTCACTCTTATCCACAACAAAGATATAATGGAAAAGATTAATATCCCTAAAAAAAAAATCTATTAAATGTTAAGATCAACTGATGTAAAAGGTGTGACACTCAATTTCCATTAAACATGAGCGGCTCAACGAATTGAAAAAACACACCACTCAAGTCTTCAGTTATTTTAATAGCAGTTTGGGCTGATTCCTCCCACTAAGACATTAATACTCCACTGAATAAGATTCAAAGGCCAGATTCTCACACTGCCTTCTATAAAGATAATCTTATTTCTTACTTGGCTGAACTTGAGAGTTGGCTCATGCAGATAAAGCAGACACCAACTGTTTCCCATTGACCTTTCCAGAAAGGAGCCGAGAATGCTTCAGAAAACAAAAACACTCAATGAAAATGCAAATGAATCACTCAGAAGGCACCCCTCACTATTTCACTGTAAGTCATTTGCTGGCAGTGATTTATTGATCTCAGAGAAAAGATACTTTAGTTGTTAAACTAACAGCGAGATAAAAATCTTCTTCTTCTGTTGAATGTTTGAAAGTGTTTCTCACTATTTGTCCTTTTGTGTCGCAGCCTCGCATTCATGCTGCATGCGTAAATGGGAGTTGCATGTGAGGATTTTGAGGAGATTATAAGCGGGGACGCCTGTAGAAATATATGACTTTTATCTACGAGAACCCCTCCCCTCCTCTTCCTCCTTTATAGTTCAAAAGGCATTGCGTGGTGATGCATGACATGATCTACAGTATGACATGTTCTCGATGTCTAATAGAAATCGGCCTCCCGGGAATGATGTCATTGTAATCAGCGGTAATATCATCTTAAAATGTCACATGTTTTTTAGGGCAGCTAAACCTTTCGTGATCCCTGTTATGACAAGAGGAGGCACAGCTGAGGGGGAAGCGAAATAGAAAACTGCACCATAGTTCTTCCTAAGACATCCCCGGCTCTCCCACCCCAAGCAAAACACAACAATTTATTGACATTTTTACTCCGCTTAGCCGCCCTCGGCGTCAAGCATGCAACCAGCACCTTATCTTGTGGGTATGCCATTTGGAAAGGAAATTTGACATGGAATCAGACAGGCGTTACGAGTAGACCCATATTGCTGCTGTTATTTGTAAAATACATGATTTTATGTTTTCCTTCTGCAGAAGTAAGGAGAACCTTTGGATGTGTCCCTGAGAATCTCATCACTGTAGGTATGTAACATTCAGGCCAAAAGCCCGTGGGAGCTTATGGGCTGTCTGCTTCCTGGTCATATCTGTACCGACCATTTGAGATTTAGGAGACAACTCATGTGAACATTCTTACAAAAGTCGTCCTCTTTTCAGGGGTGCTTTTCAGAGAGCAGCCGTCAGAACCTTTCAGGGAGGAGCCCATTGAATCAGCAGTGCATGAACCTTCTTCAGACAGAGGCTGGTGGTCTGCAGGTCACAAAAAAGTCTTTTTTGATTGGTTTGTTGCACTGCAGAGATGATAGATGTACGTTCAGGGGTCAGCGTGTTTTCTGAAGAATTGGAAAAATTTCACAAAAAGTCGCTGTCTTGCTTACATGAAAATAATTCTACGTTTACACATTTTAGACATGAAAGGAAAGGGGCAACGCTGGAATCAAATGGAATCTTCTGGTGAAGATTTAACCTCTGGGGGTCAACGCCCAAAGTTTTTGGGCTTTAGTTGTAGCCAAACCCGGTAAATCACCGTGTAGATCTTTTTTTTTTTTTTTTGGTACTTTATTTTTTCCCCATATCATTTTCATACAGTATATCTACTTTTTAGTTTGCAGGTCATTACAAAGAAAATTTTTATTCAAAGAAATATTGAAAAGGGTATAAATAACCAACATACCTGCAAAGTAATAAAAGAGAGAAAAGGAAAAAAGACAAGAGAGAAAAAAGATGAGACATTTTAATACAAGTAGGTAATGACTGCTAGCTTCTAGTTGATCATATACCGTCCACGTGTTATACATTAAATCAATGATCTAATCCCTATTTACCTGCATGCACACACACTGTAACACACACACCCTCATAAATTCCTTCATGTTCCCATATGTACTGTACATATTGTGTTCATATATACACCTACGTGATCTGTATGTTGCAGTATGCATATATACACAAATATGTTCTTACACATGTCTACATATTTCATATATTATTCTATACACGCATCTACTTATGCACCTATAAATCAGCATCAATATAAATCAACATACTGTTCAACATGCACGTGGATCTATCCACAAATATACACAGTGCATTTACATTCCAGCTCTTACCGTGCACGGGTCTGTATGTACGCCCAAGTTCACATGCCAGATACAGCAAGTAATTAATCTGTAACATATTCATCTGTCTCTTTGAGTATAACAGGGCAGGTCAGCTCTTTGATACATATAATTGGTGTAGTTGTACATTCTCATCTTCCATAATCCACCTTTTATTGAACTCATATTCCACGTGTCTTATTTTGTGAGTCACTTTTTTAAGAATTTTACCTCTTGAATCATACTTTTCCATTTTTCTATAAGCAGATTTCTAAGTGGACAGATGTATAGCACTTGTTTTAGAAATAAAGCCAAATAAATCAAAAAGGTCACTGTATTTGCATGCACAGCCACTGTCATTGAGAGGAAGTAGTTTTTGAACAAAAATGCTGCATTTAGCTGTTCCTATTGTAATTTAAGATGGAAACATAACTTACAGTATAAAACTGACTGCTTATACTGATGATGTGGCCACATTAGGTATAAAACATTCATAATGTCAAAAAAAAAAAAGTCAGATTAAAAAAAGGCTTAGTTTTTCTGAAAAGGCAGCAAAGAATCTGACTGTGACTTCAGTGGGTTCTGTCTGTTTTCCGGTTTTTGACAGCGATTTGTTTTTTGTGGCTTTATTTTCTGTCTAATTGTGTCCAACTTCACTGTTAACCTTCACTATGTTTACTCAGCCTCCAGCTAGTCATTCACAAAGGTTAGCAGTTGCTGCACATTAGAGATGGGCACATGAATACTAATATTATCGATACTACTGATATTGCTTTCATTTTTTATTTATAAAATTATTTAAAAGGCACAATGTACAGTTCAAACATAAATGTCACCTTTTGATGCGCGGTGCCCGATTAGCTGCAAGCTAATTTGCATCAGTGGTCCCTGTGGCATGTTAACACAGCATCAGTAGCGTCAATGTGTCCCTCAAAAAACAAAAAATCCTCTCCAGGAACACAAATACTCTCACTTTGCTTCTGTGCTGCGGCTGGATGCAATTGCCTGTTAATTCAATTAATCAAGAGATGGAATGCTAACAGAAAAAGTGTAATGATTGAAAAATCATTCAGTGGTATGCTAATGAAAATGTATTAAGAAGTAAGGTAATTAATGATGCATTCGCCTCAGAAATAAAGACTCATTGCCCTCCCCAGAGACAATGCTATCCGATTAAAACCGAATTTGCTTTTTTTAACCAACCCTATTCTACATATTTAAGTTTGATTGTATGAACAATTCATTCTAAGTCTTCTGGCTATTTGTCAATGTGTCACAGGAATAAAGATTAATGATATCACTGGTTTCAAAGCTTTGTTTTACATGCACCGCCCTTGTGAGTCCCAAGAATTACAAGTATTTAAACTAACTCCCTGTGAAACAGATGACTGTGAATAAAGTGCGGTCCTATTGTGTCGAAGCACAGTGTCGACCTGGGAAAAACTCTGCGAACAATTAACTGCTGCCACATCTTCAGAAACTATTGTTCTGCTCAGACCAACTCAGCAATTTATAGTATTTGGCTTCCTCCTATATGTCCCCAATCCCCTCTGCACAGAGTTTATTCTGCCAAAGCCTCAGACATTAATGCTGTGTTGTAGTGTGCCTCCAGTACAACTCAAGCAGTTTCTTGCTGTTCCTCTCACTCTGGGTATTCTTCACTCCTTCCTGAACTGGGAATGCACCCTGTCTCCCTGAGCATGCATCAAAATAAAATGTGAAGTCTTTATGTGGTAGAGATGGCAGTTTGAGCTGCAGGCCTTGGGCATGTTCTGCATGCCAGTGATAAAAAATCCAGACACAATACGAAAAGTAGAGCTCACCGTGTAGTGAAGGTGGCGGGGAGCTGGGAGGATCAGGCTGTTTCCCACACATGCAGGTCGCTGCTGATTTACAATAACTAACCAAACTCACCTCCCTTTCTTTGCTACGATAACCATTACGTCTCCATCATAGACCGAAGAACTCCTCCACTGTAGGTGAAGATTACCTTCAGCTGAATGGACATTATTATTTCTCAACACAATCCGCTTTCAATTTTCTTTTCTGCTCAGCTTTGGAAAACATGCTCTTTCCTAATCTTCTTTCATGCACCTTTCTCTAACAATACCAAGGTAAGCTAAGGACTGGGGGTTTACTTCTTTCCCTCCTCAGGTGCTTGTATAACATCCTTATTTTCTTGTTAAGTTTCTTGGAATAACTCATGTTCTCAGCTCGCTTTATGTAGGACAGAGTAGAAACTGACAGCCAGGAAAGGAAAGGAATCAAAGGCAATGCTGCCTGAGGAGGGAGAGAAATCCATTCTAAATGTAAATAATTATTAATCATGTGGTCACAGCGAATTGAGTGCCGCCAGTTTGCCTGATTTGCATTTGTCAGAAGCATATGATCAGGTGGAGTTCCGACCATGCCATCTAATCCAGAGGCAGTCTGGCTTTAAGACATGTGATACAGTCTTTACACTCAGCCAGGCTGTACGGGAACATTTGTTTCTTAGTGCTCGCTGAGGGGGGACTCAGCGAGAGCTGCTGCTCAGAGGCTGCCTCTCACTGGAAGGATGCAGACGGTGAAAGGAGAGATTCCACTACAGTTAATTAAGGAGCACTCCGCACGTGCCTATAAATGCGAAGGGGCAAATGAATTCAGTGTCAGTGGGAGCAGCTCCTCAAGGGGAAGCAGTGATATCTCAAAGGTGGAACTGAAAGAGCTGTAAATCTATTTCCTGACTCCCGACTTGACGGTCATTTCTGTATCACTGGACTGTTGCTATCAAAGTGTGGAGCAGGGAGGCAGAGTCAGTGGAGTTCCCTCCTCGAGCTAAATTCAGAGTTATTGGATGGGATCAACATGAGCGGCATTATGGATGGATTTATGTCATTCTGTTGAGATATTTATACACTCTTTGTTGGGTTGCTCAGGTAAGATTTTCCTTTTTTTTTTCCCACTGTGGGCAGAAAATAAATCATGTCATTGTCAGGAGATTTGGCTTTTTGCATAAAACTGGCAAATCAAACATTTACCACAGGAACCAGTTTGGATTTAAATGCAAATTGTCAAATCTCCACACATAATTGTTCTCTGCATGTTATTGTTGGGGGAACCAAAACGCATTTTTCTTTCACTCAGCGATGTGATCTCATATTGATTATAAAAAGAATTGCAATTTCAGTTAAGATGTTTATTTAGCTATTTATCTGTTTGTTTGAGCTGAACTAATTCAATTCTAATGTGAACATGTTAAAGGACTAAAGAGTATTCTGCACTCTAAAAATGAGTAGATTCAGGGGAATGCACTTTATTTATAACCTTGATATTGCTAATTGATCCGATACACATTTTTCTTTTTTTAACCTTTAGAAAAGTTTTATTCACTAAAAATTCAATATCATGTTGAAATCATACCATAGAGAAATGTAATTAAAATCTAACTCTTTAATGTTATAAATATGGTATATGAATTACAAAGATGATGAATAAATTAGTTGCTTGTTGGCAGTTTGCTGCTGTGAATAAACTGTTGGGAATCAATTTCAGGGCTGAAACATTTTTTATTTTCTCCTTCGTAGATTTCCTTCACACTCACTCTTTTCTCCTATGACCAGGAATTCCTCGCTGTTGTTCTGTTTCTTTTTTCCCTCCTCCTTATCCAAACAGCATGGTGAAACATTACAAGGCTTTTGATTCCTATTACTGCTGTGTCACTGTCACATTATTCCGACAGATACAGAAAAGCCTCGGCAGCCAGCTGCTTGCAAAAAAAAAAAAAAAAAGATCTTATCTTTCTTTAAGTTTTGATTTCTGGTTTTGAGGCAGGAGCACAGCTCAGGAGTTGAAGGGAGTCAGCCTGTCATGGGAAATCTCTGCTGCATGGGAAAAACTCCCCAGGGATCACTCCACATTTGCAGCGTTGTGGCTCAGGGACAAGACAGGGCAAACTAGGAAGACAGAAACAGTGAAGAAGTCATACTTATATAATCATGCTAATGATAAATTCCGATGACTAAAAGACCTCACCGAGGAAGCCAATTATAGACTCAGCGCAAAATCTTGAAATTTACTTGAGTTTATTAAATTATTTCACTCATGACTCCAGAAGTACGTTTGTGTGCTTGTGTGTGTGAGTGTGTGTGTATATTTGGAAGTCATACGTTGAGAACATGATGTATTTTTGACTCCTCCTCTGCCGGTCCTTAGCAGATGTGTCCTGTCATGTCCTGGCTGCTCTGCCTGTGCCTCTGGGTCAGTGTGACTGCCATTCAGCTGTGTCAGGCCACGTTCTACGACACCATCCAGCAGCATCATGGGACGAGGCCTGGACGAACCACCATCCACATGATCGGTGAGCTTTCTCTCCTGCTTCTCAGAGACATTTTGATGAGAAACAAATGCTTTTTTCTTTAGGTGTCATCTTCTCAGGAGCTGCCATCGCCTCCTGAGTGTTGCTGCTGTTGGGTTTGGCTGCTCATGTGTTTAATTAGATTGTCACAAGCCTGGAGAAAATAACAACAATTTATTTTACTCTGGGTTTATATTTCCATCTTCATTTTATTACAGTAAGTCATTTCATTCATTGATATATTAGCTCTGACTAATGTCCAATTATTTAGCAAACACTCTGCACAGTGGCTGTTTTTCCATTAAGCTTTGGCCTTGATAGCAAGACAATTTCTGTGCTGAAGATCACAAAGATAGACAAACGCCTTTGCACTTTCATTCTTGAGCTATTACAGTTGATATTCATGCAACACTGCTCCTTCTCAATTTGATCTGTGTGATTGTGGTCTCTGTGAAATTGCACTGAATAGCATATGACCGTAACATTGCAGCTGAACTTTTGTTTTTGTCGGGTGGATGTGAGCCTCGGTTCTGGTAAATAATTATGATATCAGGATTCAACGGAGGGGAGGAAGTCGAATGCTGTCAGAACTTCAAAGGGAGAAGTAGCTGCATGAGCATGCAGGTCCTCGGCATCTGTTATTTCCTCTATGCACCGGTGCACCTCAAGCATATCAGCAAGGGGTCTTTTCAATACTCTCAGTATTGTGAGTCAGAAGACTTCCTGTTCCAACACCTTCATTTCATTACTCACGTCTGCTCATGTCTATTGGAGGAGAAAAAATGTTAAAGGACAGGAGAAAAAAGACACTCACAAATAGGATATCTTCTCGAAAGTGGTTTCATGTCAACAAAAGGGAAATGGAATTAATATTTCAAATGTGCATTCAGGTAGCTTTTTGGAGAAAAACGAGTTCAAAGCGAACAATTCGAGTCCTCCTGGACACTCTGCCACTAAAAGTGTAAATGCCCCGTCATTCCATTTACCATAGTGCTCACTCCTGGATAAATGAGATGCCAGTTTTATGAGAGGAGGATGGGATGCCTGTCTGGATTGATTCTGACACTGGGATATTTGTTGTGTGCTGTGTGTGTTGTGTGCCTGTTGGATTGGTGGGAGGATTGAGGTTGACGGGTCATGAATTGGTGGCAAGAAGGCCATTGGTTGCAGACCACTGGGCCAATCATTAAAGGCAGCGAAATGCCACGAGTTCACGGTGACCGGTATTACCAGAGGAAATCGAGATTACAGAGGGCGGGAGATCAGTTGTGTCCTTGCCAATAGAAATTTAGATCTACGGGAGGTTGTTGTTTGGAAAAGCCAAGTCAATCACGTGGAGTGACTTTGGGAACAGCTAAATTGTGACCTGATATTTATGTTGTTTGGAAATAAAAGCACCTGTAGCGTGAAGAGGCATATGAGACAGGAAGATTAAAGATTTATCTGCAGCATTGTGCTGCTCCCTCCGAATGTGTTTTCAGAAATAATTTCTTCTGACAGCATAAAAGCAACCGTTCCACTCATGCACCAAAATATTGACAGCCTTATTTAAAGGAATGTGTGTCCAGAAGTCCATTAGCCAGATGACCCTTGATAGCTGCTTGTGTGTGCTCAGTGATTCGGACAAGGCGGCCTGCACTCCGGCCTACATCTCTACTTACAGATTGCTGCCTGCCACTCTCTCAGATTTGCTTAGGGCTGTTCTCTGCCTTCCTAGTACAGGCAGCGTTGCTCTCTGCCTTATGATTCATAAGGTGCTGTATTTATTTGGTGCAAAGAGCGTGAACTGTGCACGGAACAGAACAGATTGTGTTTGTCGTGCATCCTTAATGTGCCGGGCAGAGATGTTGCTTTTGGGGTCATGCGCTTCTCGACCTCTGAACATGTCCGGAGGAAACTGCAGCTTTTTTCCTGTCATAAACAATGACTTTTTGAAAACAACTTGCATCAGTTTGAAAACTTAATCCAACTCTTAAAATCTCAAGCAAAAAATTCTTTGCTTCCTTCAGAACTGAAATCTCAGCTTTTGTAGGATGTTTGCAGTAGACTGAAGTATATGCTCACTGCAGAAAGAACAAAGGTGCATTGGATGTTTTGAGCGGCGGTCTTTTTCCAGTGGAAAAATAGTGCCATTGGTGATGCAGTGCATCATGTGGAGGTGTTAGCAGAGAGTATGACAAAAAGTAGATAGTGGCTGCCTGAGGTGGCCTTGCTCCCTTGTGAACTCACTCCCACCAACAGTCGTCTTCGCAGGGTCAAACTGTTCATAACGAAGAGGTCATCGATTCTCAGCACTGTACAGATAATCTCTGTCCTTGTGGCTGCTGTAAAATGTGTAGCTGTGAGTGAACGTGCATAAAGAGATAAGATATGCAGAGCAGAGGAACTAAGGATGCAAGCAGAAGTAACTCACTCGTAAGTATTCACTGTATATTATAATTTATTCAGACTTAAGTCATAAATACTTTACTTTGGGTGATATCCATTCCACTGTCTTCCCCTCCCCTTGCACCGTTACCTACTATGATAGTCTACAGCAGACACAGTCAGCCACAATTCTGAGACCTGCGATCATTTTTTTCACCAAAATTTGCACAATCATATAAAAAAAAGGAAATGGACTCATTTCCCAGTGCCAGTAGACAAATGTGCCTTTCTGTTCTTTTTTCTTTTTTGCTGGTGCGTCACGTTGGACGTCACAAAGGCGCCGGACATCAGGAAACAACAGAGAGGGTCTTTGTCACAGCAGTTTCTTTTTAATATCTTTTACTTCAGTCTCTCTTTCAAACTCAGCACCGACTGAACAAATGTTCAAGTGCTGCTTGAACGTAGACGGATGTGGCTCAGATGGCAAAAAGTGGCAGGAGTTACAGACAGAGGCGACAATCTTTCACTCCCTCCATGATAGATTGTTGATATTACTATATTGTCATAGCATCACAGCAGACAGCAAGGGAAAAAAAATTAGCTTTTCCACTCGGCTGTCATGTTTCCGCCAATCAAAAGTGGAGTTGATAAATATCCTTGACTACTATAGAGTCATTTTACTTGGGAATGAATGCTGATTGTATCCTTTCCCACTGAAGACTAAAGCTAGATATTAGAGCACGGATGTGGACTTTCAATGTTAGGCAACTTATAATATCAGTTTTCTTCTAATACATCAGATACACCTACAGTTTCATTTCTTCCCAGAGTGAAATACCATTAAAATCCTCCTGTCTCCCTTTCGGGAGCTTTAGTTAGGAGTAGAGGATCAGGGCTTTTTCTTTCTATGCACTCCAACAAAAGAAAGCACTCGCTGGAGAAGCTCACAATGAAACAAACATGAAAAATGGATTTTCGGCTGTCACAAACAAAGGTTGTATCCTCTATGCACTGTTTTAGACACTGACAATTTAATAGCCTTATATAATGCGTCCTGGAGGCACATTATTTTGACATGCATCTTCCTCCTCCCCTCCTAGAGACCTCCTCTCAACCGTGCTCTCGCTAGTGTCGTCGCTGCTTCGCTGTGGTGCCAATGGGAAGTGGCATGCAGCCTGAGCCTGAGGCGTCTCCACATCTGGAGCTCAGCAAACCCACTTTGTCCTGATGTTGTTATACATGCCACTGTGACGTACAGGCACCTCTGACCGCTCTGTAAAACACCAGAAACTTCCTCTAAAGCCTTCAGAGTGGATTTGTCTTGCTTTATTGGCTTTTGTAGCTTTGAGAGACAGAGCCTGTTCGGTCGCTGTTGTATCATACATAACGGGCAAAAAAACTATTCGTGTCATTCCCTTGTTAGGCCTTAAAGAAAAGTATATTCTTAAGTTAATGAATCTAAGGACAATCACTGCCTAATTATGAGTATATGCTCACAGCTACAAATAGGTTTTACATATTTCAATATTTCCCATTTATTTCCTCTTCCAGGCGATGAATTATTCATGAAAGAAAGCTCCTCTAAGCTTGTGGATATTTGTTTAAACAGGATGTTTAATTGAAGTCTTTTAGCCAATTCTGTGCAGGGGCTATGGTTTGTGGTCACAATGCTTAAATGCAAAATGAATTTCTGTGGCCCACAGCTTAATTAATTAGCCAGCTCTCTCTCTCAAGACTACACCAGCTGCTTCTTGTCTCAGCCAGAATCCCCAAGCATTAATAAAAGAGGTGTCAACGCAAACAAAGTTCACAGCTCAATACGTATCGCAGTGTTGGGGTCCAGGGGCGTAACACAACATTCTGGAGCACATAAGGAGGCATTTTGTTTGGGCTCGTCCCCCAACAGCTGGAGACTCAGAAAACACAAGAGGAAAACCAACCCGTGGTATCATGTTAATTTACGCTGTCTGGCTACTTTTTTCAGCTTTCTCATGTTCAGCAGAAAATTAAAAACAACGTAATTTTATTTGACACTATAGTTAGTGAAGTTCTCAGTTATGTAGGTCATTGTATGCTAAGTGTTATAATGTAAGCAACTAAATTTGTTTCAGTTTTCTTGTAGATGTTTCATCTCTCATCCCAGAGGCTTCAGCCTCTGAATGCTATACTGTAGGCAACATAAACAAGTCCAGCTGTAAGTTATCTGGCACTCAGAATTTAATCTTGTTGTTTCCACATTAACCATACAGACCTAAAGCAGAAGATAGACTATTTATGAAGGGTGTATATAAGCAGTAGTTTGACGCACCAGATAGTTTTTTGTAAGGAAGAATCTTTGAAATAAGCTGTGGAAACTGTCTGCAAAAAGGGGTGGCACTCCAAAAAAACACAGCATGTGAGTGGACAGACTATCATTGTCTGTCAGAGGCTTATTTCAATCAGTTTAACGAACCAATCAACAGAGTCAGAGAGCACTACCAGCAAATTCAGTCAGAAACAGTCAAAATTAGCTGGAAGCAGAGTGGGAACACCTTTTTCATTGAGAAAAGCCTTCAGTGTGTTTTTGCTCTTCTTTTAATGTAGAAATACTCTCCAGTTCTGATATAACTGATGCTATAGCAACATATACTTTCCCTTTAAGGAGCCGCTATTGTTGTTTTCAAACGTACTTTTTGTGATCATCACACCTAGACCTCACCAGTGGCTTCTGCAGTTCTTCAGCCTGGTCACACCACTGTCGTTTCAGATGCAAGCATGTAGCTTGAAGCCTTGTGAGATCACATCATGTGATCCCATACAGGATAATCATGTATTAAAACATAGATTTAATTGCCGTTTGTAAGTTAACAGTCTTTATCAATAATAAATAAAGAAGAGAAATACAACTTTTGGTCTCTGGGCCAAATGTGGAATAAACTGATTTACACTGCAAATTGTTTTATTTATTCCTACCAATTGTTCAGGGTTATGCAGAGGGACAGATTTACCAGTTGTGTTGTTGTGATAAATAAGACCGTTAGTAAAAGAGAGAAGCTGATCTCTGTGTGACGGCTTTTCAGAAATGAGCATAATTCTGATCCCATAAATGTGTTTTTGGTAGCAAAAGAGCTTAAATATGCTGTTTCTTCTGTATCAGGTAGGAGCAGTTTGTGTTTATAGTTTATTGTTTATGAGTCATTCCAACATTTGAGCAACAGCATGATGAAAGAGGTGCCAGTTATGTTTAATGTTGTATGAACTCTTTCAAATGTAACAAAAGCTTTTACAACTAAATACAATTGCACCAAATGCAGTAAAATATCTGGTTTATGTCATATAGGCCAAGTTTCAATGCTTGTGTCATCATTTAGATAATAAGCTGAGTTAATGAGTCGGTCGATTTTAAAACTTCAAAGAAAAATGAGTTATGGGCCTTTTAATGTGTTTTCATTTTATCGTCTTTTACTCATGTTTTTTTGTTAATTGGCCTCTGGCCTCTTGTACTTTTGCAAATATGTCCCCTAGACAAATGCAGTTGAGGCAATAAAGTCTGTTTTCGAGAATTTTATAAAGTAAAACAAGTTTCTTTTTTGTTTTGTTTTGTTTTGTTTTTTTTTTAAGTTATTGATTCAATTGAATTCAACAGCAACACAAACAACCTCTAAAATTATTATGTTAACTTCATAACCATTTTGCAGGCTGTTTGCATTGCCGTTGAATTGTATTGCATTATACAGACAGAGCACTGGATATTCTTTATGAGGAATACATTGCAGTCAGTAGGAAGGGAATATTGCACAGCTGTTTAACCCTTCAGTGACTGTGTCGATGAAAGACTGCAGTTTCGTGATCAGTGTGGCTCCGTGTGACAGTACGTCCTTCTGCATTACCTCTAAGGTGCTGATCCACCAGTCTTTCACATTAAAATCATTTGGCCTCTTCAATGTAATGCGAGAAGCTTGGCACCGTTCAGTCAAATTTCTGTGCTGCAGTGCAGTCTGTCATTGAGATTCAGTTATTTTTAAATGCAGAAACTTGCAACTTTAAATGAGAAAAGTGAATTGCACATCATCCTCCATGCATTTCTAATATAATACAGTATGCCTTGATCCATCTTTTAAACTATACTTCATCACATTTAAAGCTGAGGTAGGCAATTTCTGGAAATCAAGCTAGCTGCAGCACAAGATTCCTGAAGAAGCAACTCTTCTTCACCCTCCCCTTCCTGTTTTCACTCCAGCTTGTGTTTTATTTCATTTGTCGTTGCTCTGTCTTGTAAGTCTAGCTTGCACCAAAGATTCAAGGTGGACCAAACAGTTGCAAGCAAAGTTGCAGCTGGTCAGTCTCAGCTCGACTCAAGCCGGCTAGCCATGTAGCTAAGAAGTGCAGCGTAGAGCAGCCGACGGGAACATGAGCTCTCTGCAATGACCTATGACTGACCAGAAAAAAAAACCAAAAAAACCTCGCCATGGTCTGAATACAGAGAAAAGGAGACATGCAGAAGTGTAGTGTTCCTTCAGACCATCTGAATTACTGAATTATTAATATGCTGACTGGTTGTTATAGAATTTAAGCACGATGACACCAACGATAAACTGCTTACTTTAGCAGTGAGTCTGAGTTCAGCATGCTAACATTTGCTTAAATAGTGTTTTACATAAAGAAGAGGCTGCCATCCCATCCGTCAGTTAGCATTTCTTGCTAATAGAAGCATTCCTGCACAATTCAACATCCTGACACAAGAAAGTAACCTAAACTATTACTTTGAGAAATAGTAGCCATTGAATAAAATGAAAAAATTAGACAGTAATGTAATATTAACAACAGGTATCTAATGAGCTTAGGTACGTTTTTGTGTTAAAAAATGTCAACAAACATCAAACACAGTTCAGTGGGACTCCAACTTTTAATGTTTGTAAGATGTAAGCTGTGAGTAGTGTGTGTACTATTAAAGACTTTAATTATTTGGACACTGGGAATGAACTAAAATAATTCGTGCACTTAAATAAACGTCCAAACAGTTCATTATGGAAATACTGTATGTACTGTTAGAACCTAAACGTCTAAATGTATTTATGCCAGTGAAAAAGTTTCAAAATGGCTGCACATAAAGAAGGCTTGTAGTTTAGTTGTTAAACAACATTTGTTGTTTAAAAGTCACTGAGAATAGTGGGACACATTTTGCCTCAGAAAGGCATTATTAGCCGATCGTTTCACACCACTTTGCTTGTTGTGTCTAAGAAGCAGAGCATCCTCTTGGGGTTATTAGCGAGATTTTAAGACCCTTGTTTTGTTTTGCAGTTAGCAGCAGTTTTCTAAATATGTTGTTGTGACAGCTGACACAGCTGAAGGATAGTTGACTCTGGAACCCAGAGTCCTAACCCGGAGATAAAAACATTCAGCTTGCTTTAATCCAGAAATAGTCAAAAATAAAGCTCAGCTATTACTGACACGGTTCTTTTCGTGGGGTGCAAACAGCAGAACAAATAAGTGCTTTTGCTAATATTAAATGATGTTTTGGAAAGTCTCTGAGCCTGCTGAGCACTTCAAACTATCTGCAACTGAATATGAATTAGTGGCTTCTTAAAAGACTTTATGGATTACATTAATGTTTCATATTAATTAATGTGCAGCAGTGATGTTAGGTGTAATCAGTGTTAAACATTCATTATTGTGAATAATACATCGGCATTAGCTGATTTAGGACATCGGGGAGCAGTTTTAAAGAAAGTGAGGAAAATTCGGAAAAATGAGAAAGAAATGTGTTACATATAAAACCCTGGTTCATGGCAGAAATAAATGGTGAATTCAGTTACATTTTTTATTTATTGAGATGATTAACTTCAAATAATATCAACAAATAGCTACTATATGTAAATACAAACAGCCCATAGCCACAGATTACGAGACAATCAGCCCTGAACACAGCTGAGTACACTTTAAATTTGTTTTGAGTCTCTCTATGGTTTTAACTTTACGTTTTCATTTGTGTGATCATTTTAAATAAATTTTTGGATTTGTTGCGGTTGCTTGATGTCTTTTTATTCATATTTCTTAGTAGCTTTGTACTAAAATCGTATGTCTTTGTGCCTGATTTGTCTTTTTGTGGTTGTTTTGTGTCTCTCTGTGGTCATTTGCATTTCTTTGTTATCATTTTGAGTGTGTTAAATTTAAAATTTTTTTAGTGTTTTTGTGTCTCCATTTGAGCATTTTATCTCAGTTTGCACTTAATTTTTTTTATCTAGCTGTTTTGTATCTCTTTGTCACCATTTCTCGTCTCTTACAAACAGTCACTTGACACAGAAGTTTGTTCAGAGGGCCTGGTCTTGTACCTGCCCTGCCCGTTCAAAAATACATCCATGATCCTAACAAGTTTGCACCGTTATCACTTTCTGACTCTGGCCGAGTGGGGCAACAAGAGGGGTCACCCTTGGCCACCCCTCTGGTCCTGCCCCTGCACTAGACAATGATAGGAAAGTGCCACCACTGACCTGAGGCGCTAAGTACCATAACTGGAACATTCTTAGCCTCGGGTTTCCCTGTCTGGACCTAGTTACAGGAGAAATAGTGCCTGTGTGTAACTCAATGCATGGTCCTCAGACTACAGTAAGTGTTTTGCACGCAGCAGTGAAAGCACTTCAAATTCCTCTTCATTAATAACATGTTAAAAAAAAAATCAATTCAACCTTTTATCTTTTGTTCCCATGCCAGAGAATCAAAACAAGCCCTCACAATGGAAAGAATCCTACCATCACCACACTTCACAGTAATTGCTGATTTCAGTGGCTGCAGAAGCCTTTGTGGGTTCACATGTGAGCGCTGTTCCTCTTTAATTCAACATTTTCCCCATAAAATAAAAGCTACTGTTAAACTAATAATAACTTTGTGTCCCCACTGCTCTTCAATATTATTTCTGAGTTTAGGTATTCTTGACTGATGGATTGAAATGTTCTGAGTTGATGTAAAACGCCACTTTGCTGCTTACTTTTCCTGTTCATTGACATTAAATGCAAGTGCAGAGCTGCGGCAAGTTTGTCACAGGGTCTTTGGCTTTTTGTATTTGTGGAGAATCTTCAAGGTGTGGCAGCCCTCAGGCTCTCCCTGCTCTTTAAACGATGAACAGGGTTTTGTCACTTCACTGTTCACTGCTGGCCATTCGTGGTGAAATTTGAGTGTGAGTTTGAAAATTCGGTGACCTGCTTGTGCGACACATTGTTTATTTAAATCTGGTGAAAACAGGGTCTGTGGATTCTGAGTAAACAGAGTCAGCGTGAAGAAAATTCATCCACTGCAAATGGAATGAAAATGGGACCAGATTTCCTCATTTTTGGTTTTTCTCAATGAAAGCATTGGAAAAGCTTTAGAGACCATCTCATATGGTGTTGCCTTATGGTTCCACCAGCCTATTTTAAATGCTTGGCAGGAGTATGAAATTCAT
>JAPZDX010000002.1:21210597-21220933 GCA_029783625.1 Naso annulatus | reverse complement strand
CTATTTACATGTCCGGCAGCACAGCAATGTTTGTTTTTATTTAGACTCGTGCTTTCAGGCCACCTGATGAATAGAGTTCAGTATAATCTCTCTCCTTCCAGCTCTGTTATAGTTGCCATTAACTATTTAGGGAAACGTGGCTCTGAAGTCACTGCTTCATTATGTTTACCGGCTGGTTGCTTACAGTGCAGGTAATGTGTTTTTTAATGTTATTTTATTATCTATTTATTTATTTATTTATTTGTTCCCTGCTTCAACCAAAAATAATGCAGGGAGAATGGTGGGAGCGAAACAAAAGAGCAAAACTGCAGCCGGAAAACAGATATAAAGAGCTAAATGACACAAAAGAGTCAGTTGATCTTTTTTTTGTGGTTAATCATCATCAGGAGCATCTTTCACATTAAACATGAGGGTCATTTGTTTCACAGCTATAACAGAGGATATTGATTTTAAGCTTTAAGTGAGGAGCTTTCATACCTGAACCAGCAGCTCCAGCTTCCTGTCGTCCAGCAGCTGCACTTGGCACAATCTGCCCTCAGTCATCTGCAGGGAGAAGAAAAGTGGAATTTCAAGGCTTGTGACACAGATTGAAAGCTGTTCATCATCACAAGGTGCAAAGACATTGATGTTGTGTATGAATGCTTTTACAATATGGCGGTAAAGCATGCAAGAGGCCTGAAAGGTTTTGCAGCAGAAAGAAAAATATGTGAAAATTCAAAAATAAAGACAGAAATAGTTTTAAGGCAAACGGTTATTATATTTAAAATAAGAAGCAAATTTCATTTAAGCTCTGATGGTAAATACAGATTTAAACAAAGTGCTTACATGGTTATTGACAATAAAAGCATTGTCTTAAGGATTTGTTGCCTAGGCAACCAAAGGAAGGATTTAAAGCTCATTTTGAAGCTTTTTACATTGAGTTTGTTTCAGCCTCTCAGCCAGAGCATGAGTATTTCCATTTTATACTACTTCATACTTTCACTCCACTGTACTTTTTAACAGCCGCAGCTAACACAGTTACTACAGATTAAGATTTCACACATAAAGTATATGATCACTATCAGTCTATAAAACATGATCTAAAGACACTCATCAGTACATTAAGTTATTTAAATTGGTGTCCTATTCATATTACAACATAGTAATTATGTTTAGACATGAATGCAACATTTGAAGTAATTAAATAATATAATATCTAGGGCAATTTCTGCTTTATAGACACCATAACTTTTGATAACATCTATTAAAGTAAAACAGCAGTTTTATAAAATATATGCAAGCAGATTTTTTTTAAATATTGGAATAATTCACACTATTCAATTGTGGTTTTTACTTAAGGAAAAGATCTGACTACTTCTTTCATCACTGCTAGTGTCTTCAGTCAGTGAAGCATTTATGCATCAAGTTCCAACAAACAGCTGTCTCTGGCAGTAAACCACACAGATTCACATCAGATTCTGGCCGTACACTGCATCCGTTAAACCCAGTTCTCTGATATTTGTATTTTCAAAATGAGAGAGAAATCATGTTTGCATGTGCAAGATCATTTTGACCACAGTGCCCTTACAACAACACTTCTCATCACAGAGTCGGGCTGACCTACTAAGAGACACTGAAAGTGCGATAAATCAAATAGCCAGTAAAAATGACAGATTGAGGACGACCACTTTTACAACAAAACCTGCTCACAAACAGAAAAGAAAAAAAAACATCAGATAGATTCAACTGCCTCCTCATGTGACAGAATGAGGCTGATCACCACTTACAACTTTTGTGTGAGTGAAGCGAGCAGCTGCCGTACCTGGTGAGTCTCTGCGGGGAGAGTGCAGGTGTGGATGCATCCCTGACCAGCTCTCATCCTCTAACGCGACTCTGCTCTTGGATCCAGACCATGAAATTGTTAGCTCAGACTGAGCAGCAACAGACGATCAGTATTAAACAGCAGCTTGCTCCATGCAGGTTATTAACCGCGCAGCCAGGCCTTGGTGGTGTGCAGCGACAGCTTACACTTTGCAGCCAGTTTATGAGAAACAAACAGCTGACTGAAGGAGGGCAGACCGGGTCAGACTGCTGACTACACTGAGAGGTTTACTGCTTCTTAATAAGAACAACTGAGGTCAGACAAGCACCACGAGTAGTCAGTTAACCGTGATTAAGCATGTCTGTATTGTCTTTTATTAAGTTCTGACTGATATATCGGTTTGCAGATATTATCGGCTGATACTGACCTATCACAGACAAGTCAGTATCAGCGTACATGTTCTCTGATATGTGCCGATATTAAAGCTATTTTTATAAGTCGGAAAAAAACGCTTGAACTAGCAATTTATAATGGTGTAATTGCACAGTTTGTCCAGCAGATGGTGTTTACAGTTCAGTGCACTGATGTTTGGAATAAAGTTTGTTAAAATGGGAGATGTCCTGCCTCCATCACACAAATTTGTCACGAGCACGTGACAACCACATCAAGCCGATATTACATATAAAAAATATCAGCAGATATATTTGATATATCATTATCAGCACCAGCCCCCAAAATTGGTTGTGCCCTATCTTTTATACTGTTGATTTTACTGAGACGTTTTACTGTAGATGCTTGGTGGCTCTTCTGTGGTTGGATGGGTTTGAATCTGGATATCAGGTTTCTTTTACTTCTTTCTCCTCAATATTTTACTTGAGGGATGTTATTTAATAACAGAGGAGGGAGAGATTCCCCCCTAAAGTGACTGAAACAACTGAATGAGGGTTTCCTTCACACACACACACACTCTACTTTCTCACATTGCCCTAATAAATGATTAAAGAAACTGCTTCCTGAATGTTGGGCGCACACACCAAGTCGCTCCTTTAAATTACACCATCTGTATTGTTTTAACGAGCACTTTGTCAATTACAACGTCTGAATAATGTGTCTTTCCCGTCGCCCATGCCATAAATTCTCCTTTGTGATCTAAATTAAAAGTGCACATTCAATAAATCCAATTAATTTAGAGTGTGGCTGCTCCTGGAAATCACCAGGACTATTATTACATTGATCTGAGCTTGATTTAGTTACGCCTGCATCATGGTGGGGTCACACAATTTGGCTCTGCAATAAGCATGATATTACTGCAGGCTGGCATGTACAGTAGAGAGAACTGGCCACTAGATGGCGCAGGAATTATTATTTTACTAGATAAAGAAGCAGAAGTTTATGTGGAGAAAATGGCTCCTTAAACAAGCATCCACCACTGAGGAATTTTCATGAGCAGTTATTAGCTGCAGACGAGGGTCTTATTCAGCTGACATGACTGATGTAATTATGCAATGTAGATGAAGTGAGTGAGAGAAGGAGCCATGATTTTAAGGAATCGACACCATTAATCATCTGAGAGCTATAATCACAACAAGAGCTGCTATTTATATCTGAAATAGCAACCCAGCAAACCCTGACTAACCCAGCAGTTTCTCTGTCACAACACACAGAGGAGACTCTTTATCAAACACAACAGACTAACAACAGAACTGTATCGTTCATTAGTGATTTAAAACTGGACACACCTACACAATAATTACCAAAGCACACAAACAAATGCAACTTGTGATTACTGTGTGTTAAATTATACTCACAAAAACATGCTGGAAACCAAACTTGACATCTTTGACATCTTCGTCTAGAATCCTAAATATTTAGTTTATTCTCACATGAAACAAAGAAATGCAGCTGATCCTTCCATTGAAAAAGCCAAAACTTGCTAAATTTTTTAATTTTTGCATCAAATCAACTCCGTATGCAATTGCTGATTGATAAATTTACTTACTTATCATTGCAGCTTCATTACCAAAAGCTGAATTTGTCAACTCATGATGTACTTGTGTATCACAGCGAGGCAGCCTGGCTGCTTAGTCAACCAAACACAATCTATTCAACCTCTATAAAAGGCCGTCCTCGAACCCTGTGGGGTTAAGACAAGCACTGAACCTTCATGTAAAGGAGACACTGAGGAAAGAGATGAAAGAACCGTCAGTCTTTGTGTTTGTCTCTCCAGAGACTGGACAGGCATTGGTTGAGTCCTACGCCGCAGGGTGCGGGTTTGGCTCTCGTCTGAAGCCTGCGGTTGGCATATAGACAGCTTGTTATAGTGCTACAGTGAAACATCCCAGTGGAGATGTGGAGAAGGTGCAGATGTGGCCTCCTTAACAAAGAAACAAAGACTAAGCATGCTAATAATAATAAGACTCTTACGATGCAGAGATATAAATCCTACTAATTAGGGCCCGACTGTTATATCGGTTTGCCAGTATTATTGGCTTATATTGGCCTATCAAAGATATATCTGTATTAGCTTATATGTTCCCTGATATGCGCCGATACTGAAACTGTTTTTTAAGGCTGGTATAAAGGCTTGGACTTGTGGTTTTTAATGGAGTAATTATGTAGCTTGTCAGGCAGAGGGAGATCTGTTTTTTAAAAACTAATGAGTGAAGTGTCTACTGTTCAGATCACTGATATTTGGAATGAAGTTTTTTAGAATATAAGATATCCTGCCTCCATTACACATCCTTGTCACAAGTATTTGATAACCATGTTAAACCAACTTGGGCTTGGGAACAACTTCAGAACGCGTTGCATTATGGGATGTGTTGCCATGTTGGAAGCAACGGTAGTCAATTCCAGACAGCTTTCAGATGTCAATCAGGTCTGACAGTGGTCGTAATTATTAAGCTGGCAACTAAAGCTTACATGATCTGATTTATTAAAATTTTATCTCATTTTAAAGTTCAAAGTCAGACCTTTTCAAAGACCCCAAACATGTTAATATGAAACCTTCTGATATAAAGCAGCACATTGCTGAATTATGTTTAAATGTAGCTGTTTTTCAAGGCCCACTGGGTAACCCAGGTTAAACAAACCTTCAGTATTTTTTGCCAAGCCTGATTCTGTGTACAAATGTTGTACATCAAACTAGAGCTCAGATTCTCTCATTTACAGCAGCAGTTGGGTTTTTGTTCTGGCACGATCCTGCTTTTTATCATCACACATTTAGTGTGGTCAATCCACGCAGTGCATGTCCTTACGTCCAAACCTGGAAACTTTCAAAAATGCCCCAAATTCTAAATCTCGCTGACATGATTTATGGGATGTATCTCAAATTCAGACCTTTCCAAAGCTCAAACATGTTGTTCTGTGACCTCCTGGTGCTGAGCAACACTGTAAAAAAACAAAGATTTGGGTAAACCTATGCTGCCACTACAGCGTAACAAAACATTTAGCTGTCAATGTCACAAATTTTACAGAACACACTGCAGCGTAACAATACGATCCCAAGTCCTGTACAGTATATCAGGTATTGGAATTTCCTTGCTCCTTGATATGGGTAGCAGCATCGGTTGGGCCCGAGTTCTTATGATGAGATGATGCTGCAGACCGCAAAGCACGAAAAGAAAACACTGATAATTTCCTTTTTATTATCTTTACAGTGAAAAACAACTCCGGATGGAGCTTTAAGGTTGTACAATACAGCACTGTAATGGGAGAATTTCTGTCCTCAGAGTAAACGAGCTGTTGGTGTTTAGTACGTCACACTGGTTAAATGTCATGTCCAGACTGCCGCCCGTCTTATCTCAGTTTCCCGTTTTCATGCATTATTGATGGGGGTTGGTATCACACACAAGTCAGTCTCTGCTGTCTGTGCTTACATGTTCTTTGTCCACTGCAATCAGACAAAGCCGTAAATGATCATAATTTTTCACAAACCCACACTATTCTAGTTCAGACGTGTGGGAAGACCTGTACAAAACAAAAGCACAAAATGATCAAAATCAACAGTAAAGTATGAAGTGACTGGTTTCGCACAACAAGACAAAGATGAGATGCCGAAAAAAGATTGAAACGAAATCTTCCTGTGGCTATAAACAGATAACACACAGGTAGTTAAAGGAAACACACTAAGTTCTGTGTTTTGAGTGCATGATTTTACAGTTCCTATCATGTTATAACAATGCACAATGAGCAAATGTTCTCTACGGCTGCAGCTGATGTAACTGACCTCTGACCCCTGACTGGAAATGACACAAAGACTTCGCTATATAGATTTAAATATTAGGAAATTAGTCCTTTTTTTAAAATCATGAAATAAGTAACATCCTTTGCTTCTGGTCTTAGACTGTGGTAAAAAGTCTCTGCTGTCCTAATGAAACCCCACTGACAGAATGCTTAATTAGCTGGCCTATGTTTGCTGGCAGCGCAAAAATAATAAATTAAACACCAAAGGCAAAAGTCTTGGGAGGCTCTGAGTGCACAGCAAGAAGCCCTGGTAACGGAGTCTGTGGGCTGAAGGATATAATGCAGGATTATCTCAAACCTCATCTGATATCTCATCACGGCTCATGTTGTCAGCGGTCAGGAGGCATCCGTCAGACTCGTCTCCCAAAGACAACCATGTGACACAGCACAATGAGGCTCAGGATATTATGGGAAAATTAGAACCTGGGAGAAATATTAATTTTGTTGTTATAACGCAGAACCTCGTGATACAACCCGGGCTGGCTGCATCACAGAGGAGTGATTCATGTGAATGATGTCATCATGCAGTGCGAGTTCCTATTCCCTTTCCTGAAAAGGACGTTTACAAAGGCAGCAGAGCCATGTGATGTAGTTTCTCATTTCTGTCCTACAGCTGCATGTAGCAGCCATATTATTGCAGCCATTGTGGCAGCATCGGTCAAATCCGCTCCTATCAGTCTCTGTGGGCTAACACAAGCAAAATTAGTAAACATTTAAATAAAACTTGGTGATATTTTTACATTTGTGAAAATAAAGTTTCCATCATCATGTGTTTTCTCTTTTTCATGATGCTGTCAGGCTTAAAATGTGTCTTTGAGTGTCTGCAAACAAAGTGCTACTAGCAGAGAAATTCCAGCTCTTCATTAGACAATTCAATCAAACACAAAACAAAGGTTTTTGTAAACAAGGTTATCCATGGGACTGTGCTTAGAGAGCACTTTAAGCTAAATGTTAACACCGGAATGCTAACATGCTCATATTAAAAATGCTGAAAGATTTTTTTTTTTACCATGTACACCACTCTCATGTAGCATATTAGCATGCCAAAATATGCTAATTAGCAGTACATACAAACAGTAGCTGAGGGTGATTGGAACATCTTTAGTTATGCATGTGTTTAGTCTGAAATTTTATTTAGATAATAGAGAGATACTGATGAGGTTGAAGAGATACAGAGGATTGTACAAGTCATCCTGAAGGGAGCATGAATGCCATGTGAAAAATTTTGTGCCAATCCATCCACTACATGGTGTCCTTTTGCACTATATAGTGTAGCACATTTATATTTTGGCAGATGCATTTGTCCAAAGTGACCTACAATAATTGCATTCCAACTGTGCAAGAGTTAGAATAAAGAAGGCCTCTGCATTTCTATAAAACAAAGGTTTCATCTGTTGTTCTACATGCACTTTGGTCTGAGGGTGGTGCTAAAAAGCTCATTAAGATCTAAAATTAGTTCAGTCAGTCATCTGGATACATGTGTCAGTAAATAAATAACAGGTAGGAAAGTAAGTATTAGTGTAAATTTAGAATAGAGTAAGAGTCAGAGGGTCAATGAAACATATGTGAATCATGTGAATATTGAGTTTTTAGAGTCTTTACAGCAAAGAAAGATAAAAAATTGAGTTTAAACAAAATGATCTAATATACAGAATTCATTGTGTCCATGTTCGTGTATTTATTCATGAATCCAAGACACATCTGTTTTTTATATCTGTCCATACAGACAGATTGATATGCTGGTATTAATCAGAGCTCTTTCAGACGAAGATACTCCGTTTACAGATATTTTTGAAATCCCCACACTGTCTAAATGCGGCCTCTCAGTGTAGAATTAAAATGCCTTTAAAGCATAAAACAGGACACAAGACGGATTCAAAGCCCACAAACTCGTCTGCCAGCTGTGAGCTCTTGTAATTATTGAGAGCTTTGCCACCAGTTGCCCTCATTCACTGGGCTCCACAGCTGTCCCCACTGGCATTACCGATATCACAAACTGCAGAGTTCCATCACAGAAAACTGCAGTGACTTTCTGCAGAGCTCAGGGACGAAGCACTGAGGCACGAACGTGGATGGGTGGAGAAAATGGAACATGACCAAATTACATGATCTGGACCAAGAGCCGGGGCGTCTGCAGCCCGGTGACAATCCTCAAAGAACAGAGCAAAAACTGACAGATAGGTCAAGATTGTCTTTGACTGAAAGCATGTGTCACGGATCAGCTGATGTGTAGAAACTGAACTCATTAATCTCGCAGCTTTGGTTTTGAGGCCAGCTGCATGCGAGGAAGACTCAGCTCAAATCCTCACCTGCAAACCCGTTTCGCTTCAGTGATGCTGCTCGGCTTTCACCTTATTACATATACATCGGATTTATTTCCTCTGTGGTGAATCAATGGATACAAGATTACTTGCCTGTCCAAAAATAGATGCCTCCCTAACACATTTCTAAGGAAGTCTTGGGAGGCTTTGATTCCTAAACGGAAGGCTGCCAACAGAGTTCTGAGAGATTTCTCAGCACCAGCAAATAGACAGAGCATCTCAAGCTTGCAAGTGAGGATGTTCCTTAAAATATCTAAATGAGTGCAGAGTTTTGACTCAGTTAACTAACTTCAGTGACTCTTTGCCCTTTAAAGGAGTCAGGGATGCGCCCATAAAGTTGACCAATGTGATAAATGACACAGGACATCCTCTCCAACAAAGGAAGAGCGACAAAGTTTCACACTGGACACAAGTCTCACACAGACGCAACCGTCACAACAATTCCTGTTTACTCGCTTTGAATACACACAGTCATGCATCTCTTCCTTTAACTGTGAGATAACATCAGCAGGTCACTGTCAACACTTGCAGGGCTCATCCTTGTTTTCAACCAGTGGAGTAAAAATAGAGAACCAGCCAGAACAATAAATTCAAAAGAAAGGAAAAACATATTTGCACCACAGCTATAACGTCCTTGTAAAACATGAGTGAAAATGCTTGGCCTTGCTTGTCACCACAGTCACAAGTTGCACGCACATAAATGCACAAAAAGCATAAAAATGTGCATTAAATAAGTAAAGCATTGCACATGCATGATTCACTGTGCTGCAGACGGGGAGAATGATGATTCATCCAGCGTTTTAATATTCACCATAGCCTGCTTCTTCTTATCAGATCCAATTAGTCCAATTAATTAGCTTCTAAACTACTTTTTTAACTTGGACACACATCTATCAAGACCATCTCATATCCACAGCAATCAGCAGTTTTGTCCACAGGCTCCTGTAATGAGACCAGCCCATCTCAGGGCCAGTTTCCACCGTGCAGGGAGAACAATGAATGTGCTGCTGCGAGCTGCTGTACTGTACATGGGTGGTTTCCACCTGAGCCCCCCGCCAACAGACAGATGTGTCAAATAAAAGCACACTCCTTGTTTTACTGAGGAAGCACGACAGCCGCTGCGCAAAGCCAAACCCATGCTGTTGTAATTTTCACTGATGCTCCCTCACATGCGTCCGTGACTCGGTCTACTTTTGTCTCCTCACAGCTCGCTGAGGCGGCTTGAATCTGCTCCATCACATCGTTCATTTCCTTACCTTTGCACTCTTTATGTCCCGCTTAGCTATCGATAAGGAAGAGCCTCTCCTGCATATTGATTATCTCCGTTCAGCTGTCTCGCCGGCTGCTTTTGCCGGGGAAGGGAGCCGCCGTGCAGCCGCTGTCCATGTTCAACCTCCGGTACTACAGTAGCGCACACACTCGCCTCGTATGGAGCCACACTCACCACGCCTTCACCCGCCGCCGGCTATTATGTGAACATCCCCTCCCTCCCTTCCTCCCTCCCTCCCCTCCCCTCTCATCCAGCAGCTGCCGGTCGGCCTGGTTCACACTGAATCCCCATAATAATGAAGTGTGATAGCCCGGAGGCTGAGGGTGCTGCCTCCCTTTAAGCTGCCTGTGGGTTAGAGTTATTACTGATGTGACCATTTTTTTATTGGTTTTATGTGTCATAAGTGTTTGTTCACCTGTTTTGACCTCATCACAGGTGGATTTTTTTTTTTTTTTAATTTTATTCTGCAAATATTCCAAAGTTCTTAAAATATTCTCATTTTATGTTAAGGAGATCAATCTATCCCTTGCAGGCCATACTCAGATTTATTTTATGGCCTTATTGTAGCCTTATATAATATCAGTTAATTGTTTGTTTAGATGTTCAGGTTGTTATCATTATAAACAAGTATTCAAATTAAATTGCAGCCTATAATACACGTACATAAGAAACAAGTATCTATATTGCATCCAACACAAT
>JAPZDX010000002.1:21195923-21207513 GCA_029783625.1 Naso annulatus | reverse complement strand
CTCGTTTGCCACATAAAAATGTTTACAAATTACTTTTTTATCAAACTACTATTGAAATTTAGAACCTTCACATGTTACATCAACATTTTATCAGCTCATATCAACATGATGAAGTTCACATTTAATGTGAGCTGAAATTCTCACCATGATGGAGGTGATGGTGGCAGCATGACACCTCGGCGAGATACATTGCGGGATAGTCAACACTTTCAACCAAATGATATTAGCAACCTTTCAGACATTTAAGACTTTGAGGCAACCAAAACTGAGTTCTTCTGAGGATAAACGAACTCTTAATAGTGTTTCTGACAGCAAAAAATAGGTGTGTTTAAGGGGATGTGGTCAGATTTTCCAGACAATTTTTGAAGTGACAATAAGCAAATAAATTAAAAAGGGATAACTTTAGAGTTTCCAGCAGTGACAACACCACATCTTTTTCTTATCCCAACCAAGTGCTTTTTGTGTCTTAACCACAGAAATGTAAAGTTTCAGCATAAAAAAATGTAAAGCAACCTTCAGCATATCTGAGCATATCCAACATGCACTGTTGGGGGATTACATGAAAAGTTTTCTACCAATCGGTGCTGCATATAAAACAGCTTTGTGACTGTTATTTTTGTGTGCACCCACATAAATCCCTGCTAGATGATACTTTCATAGGTTTTGGATTGCGCTTCAAACACAGAACTATTGAACTGAGGTATCAAATATTTATACACTATACCCACTTGAGGAATTACAAAGGGCATTGTAGTCTACAAAGTCTGGGGGCGCGACTCAGCTGGAAGCCCTGGGTGATCAGTGCTGCTATTCACCCCACAACAACACCCAGAATAATATGTGTTGTCTGGTCTATTGTGTCGCTGGCTCTGTCCTCTTTGACTGAATGTGAAACCCAGCAGCTCCGGCATCATGTCTCCTATTCTGACTGTAAACGAGTTTGCTTTTCACATGCCTCTGAGCCTCTGTGACAAAGATAATGTCCTGTACAAATACTGTAAAAATTCTTTTTGCAATTCTACATATGTCTGTCTCAGTTACCGTCATGTCATTTGAAGCTTTAATTTTACTTTATAAGCCTGTTCTTTCCAGAAGAAGCACATATGCATGATGTTTGCATTGGTAAAGCGTAGACTTAAACCAGTTCAGCAGGATAAGGCAAATGCAAATATTGAACTTGAATTTCCATTTTGTAATAGAAAGCGCCCACCCCCCCGTGGCCCCACAGCGCCGGCTTTCCTGGCTGTATACTGCCCCCAAGTGGTGGAGGAGAGTCCACTGAAGACCAAACTCTGTGAGCAGAGTGGGATTGAGGACGAGATGAGCAGCAGAGTCAGTCTGTCTACACGAAAACGGAGGGCAACATGAGGGCTGACAGAGTCTACAGGTTTGTGATCATTTGAGTGCAATATCTGCATGAGTTCACAATTTTGCAGAATGAGCTGCTAGGAAAAGGAGAAATGCAATCAGTAATGTGATGAGAGCTGCTCAAGTGTGATTTTGTGATCGATTCTTGTTGCAAGAGTGCACATTTGTTTTCGATGCATTGGTGAAGCGACCTGTCTGATGTTTAAGTCTGAAAGAGATGCACACAGGAAAATTCTTTTTTATGACTGAAAGTTACATCTGCAGTCGGTGGCTGATTCATATTAGCATGGGGCGATTTTTCAAGGTCACGCCACACAGCTTGATCCCATGAGTATTACAATTATACTTATTGATCATTTATTGATTTTGTCCTCTCATACAACATAAAACGATTTTCCGAATTAAACCAGCTTCAGAGCTACTAGCCTGCATTTATGTTAAAGGTATTGATTTTTATTTTTATCCTATCTCATCCTTTTCTAGATTATTCACACAAGTTTTCAGCCTGTCATGGTTTTTTAAAACTATAAACATATATATAAATATGTAAACATGTATATAAAAATATGTATGTCGTTAGCATTATGGTCCATTTGGCTGTCGCTAATAATTTATCTAACTGAAAGAAACTAGACAAATAGCCTAAAATAACGCATAGCAATACTGCACGTCGCAGCCCAGCCGTCTTTTTGCTACTCAGAAGTGGTGTTTACATTTAATCAGTTAAAATATTGAAACGACAGCTGTTCAAATTGCATAATTACTAATGGAGGAAATGAAACTTTATGACTCTGGAGTTTCATTGTGCGAGCAAACAAGTCTGTGTATCCTAAAATCCCCTCGGATGTTGCAGCCAATGAAAACCATGCTGACATTGACATGCCGAGTGGCATCATGGGAGCGGTAGTTTGCTCCGCGCGTGAAGCCCGTCGGCCGCGCTGTGCTCTCCGCCGCGGGGGACTACAGAGCTCTCGGTCGTGGGCAGAGGCGGCTTGCGTTGACAGTGGTCGGTAGTGAGCGAAGTACGGCGGCTCAGATATCGTCCGTGTGCTTGTTTTTAAGGGTTTAAAGCGTCTAAAAGTTCACATCTGCAAACATGCAGTCCTAATCGGGAATTGTTCCCGACTTCGAGGTTGGAGAGGAATTTCAAGAGGAGCCTAAAACGTATTACGAATTGAAGAGTCAACCCTTGAAAAACAGGTCAGTTCTTCAGCTGAGGACAGTTATTTCCCACGCTGCAGCGGTTTTGGTGTTTAGGTGATAATTAGGCTGCAGACTTTGTGAGTGTTGTCCGGGTTGCATGTACGAGGCTTCCCCTCTGATGTTGCTGGAGCTGAGCTCCGGAGTGGGATCCGACTCGCCTCTCATTACTCACGGTTATCCTGCTGGCATGAAGTTATGCAACACTTGGGTGTTGTCTAGTCAACATCAAATTCAAATATTAGCTCGTAGAGGAGCAGGCAGGTCAGTTTAATGAGATGCTGCCTCACTTCTGTTGATGGTTGATGTGCTGCCAAAACTGAATGGTGGGTTTGTTTTTATGTGGCTTGTCCATAATTAATCCAGATTTTTATCATAAAGAAACAACTCTGTGTGGAAAAAGTGCTGCAAGCATTAATACAGTCAGGAACAATAACAATGACTAGCTTGATTTGCCAAGTAAAGTTGTGTGTGGTTGTTTTAGTTTAGGAAGTTTTGGTCAAATGCATAAAATTCATTGAGAGTAGAAGTGGTAAAGATGCTTCATGTGGGTTTCTGAAACACTCTGCAACAAGTTTAAAGTTTAATAGAAATAGCTGAAATCTGTTTAGAGCACTTACTGTGTAAAAAGGCAGTTTGTTTTTGAACCAGGTCTCCTTTCTGCTGCACATATTGTTGGATAAGGTGCTCTAAATCCTGACAAAACAAACCTTACTCAGAGAAGAAATGTTTCAAAAACTAATAGTTCCTATGGTGTCTCAGGACATAAACACAAACACTTTGCAGTCATGACTTATCAGGAAGCTATTTTCAGCCTTGGGTAGTTGAGGCCTCTCCAAACAATCAACATTAGTTGAGTCAGGTCTGTGCAAGCTCATTTGACCTTTCACCCTTCATCGGGAAGTGCTGCCACTGGCTGTCTGATATGTCCATTAATCCTACTTCAAATTATTTAGGTGCTACTATTACAGTCAGATTAATGATTGTCTATCTGGAGATCTTAGGAATCAATTACAGGAACTGTTTGACATTTTGGGAAATGTGCTTATTTGCTTTTTTTGTTGAGAGTTAGCTAAAACGATTGAAGCCTGTCTCATGTCACAGTTAGCTTAAAAAGCAGCTAGCTTAGCACGTCACAGTGATGACAGGACCCCCGTAAATAAACACAAACTGACATTTTTACACTTCAGTTTTTTGAAAGAATTGAACAAAGAAGATGTAACTTATCAATACGCTTTGGAAATGTCAGATGTAAGACTTTTTCTTACAGTTTAACAAAGCCAGGCTAGCTGCATGGCCGCTTCCAGTTTTAATGCTAAGCTAAGCTAACCAGCTGCTGGCTGTAGCTTCATATTTAATGGACAGACATGTGAGTGGTATTGATGTTCTCAGCTAACTCTCAGCGAGAAAGAGGATGAAAGAATCGCCCAAATAATGAACAATCTCTTCTGAAGGAAATGAAAGTTTGGACTCACGCACAGCAAGTTATTGGCTAATAGGCTAAAGGCTAACATGACCTCTGTTACAAAACGTATCCTAAATATAGATAAGTGACTGAATATTTTGGTCTCTAATAAGTAAGTGACGAACAAAATATATTTAGTTTTTAACTTTGAGGAAAAAGCATGACTCACTTTGTGGGTGTTTTTATGGCTTTAGGTAACAGATAACTCTGATATAACTGGGAAGTTGCAAAATCACCACTTCGCCCGATGATGCGACGATGACGACAATACATCTATGAACAGAACAGCATCTGATTATCTATTTTGTGTCCACACGTCTCTGTTATGTTGGTTAGCAGTAGTAATACATGGCTTCATTGTCAGGGCGAGACATACAGAGGACAGTACACCACTGTGTTCAGACAGAGCTCTTATTGCAGACGTTTGGTAAACTCCTGTGTCTTCTTCCCCCTCTGGCTCTTGACATTTGGTTTGAGATTCGTAGTTTATCTCCTTCTCTCTCAATTCAACCAAAACACCAGTTCGGGGGGGAGAAAAAAGTCATGTTGTACAGCCCTAACCTCTAACCAAGTTCTGCATTTTTTAAACTAATTTCTTCATTAGTGAAATGTCATTACAGTGTTACACATACGCGGGCTGAATCTGAGCTGTGTTGTCTGGTGGCTGGCAGAGCAGCAGCGGCCGTCTGTGTAAGTGAAGAAGCAGTAGTATCACAGATTATTTAATTTTCATGTTATTTCCTTTGGAACATGTGAAGTTGTCCGTACAGTTTCTTCAACTGAAGATATCCCACTTCCTCTTCCCATCACATGAGGATGACCCAGCACTATAACAGTCACGCTGACTTTGTTGTGACACATTGTTGTGCAAAATGGATAAATTTAGCCTGATTGATTATTGACTTGTGTGATGTCCTGTCACAGCTAAACCCCCGGCCCACAGTTTCTAAATTTAAAGTTTCAAGTGTAACAAAATGTTACTTTGGTTTTCTAGGATATATTTGGATTTTGCTGTCTACGTATCAGATCTGGCACGTCGTCTGCTCTGACGGCTGCAGACAACGTGCCAGACTTTTTGTGCCTAATATAGATGTGAGGCAGGCGGAGAAACTAGTCTTCTATGCAGTGTAAATAAGCTGTATAAATTTAGCAGTGGATGTGTTATCGCCGAAACTGAGAGTTGGGGGATCATTATCTTGCAGGCACACTTTGCATGCAAATCACATACAAATATTTATGCAGCAGTCAAATTAAGACTAAAAGTCTCATTTGTGCTTTCTAAAATTTGGTTTTGTTTTGTTTTTTTCCTTTGCTATAAATTTATGTGTTATCTTAGGTATTGCTTGAATGGCTGGCAGAGTTTTTGTGTCAGCATCATTTTTACTTTGCTGAATAAAAACTTGTCTTTTAACAATAGCTGAAAACATTCAAGTTTATGAAAGTTATTTGCTTTACAAAAACATACAAGAGTTTTGCTTCTTCAAATCAAACTTAAAATGATCACAATTCTACTGTAAGTTCAGAGATATTTGATTTAAGAATAAACAAAATCAACTTTCAGTGCTTGATAGGAGGGCCGGCCGGTATGGACAACATCGAATAAGTATCTTAATACTGGGGTGCCCGGTGGCTCAGTTGGTAGAGCAGGTGCCCCATATGCAGAAGCTGTGTCCCCGCTGCAGTGGCCACAGGTTCGATTCCACCTTGTGGCCCTTTGCTGAGCGTCATTCCCTCTCTCTCCCCTGTTTCCTGTCCTTTCTTTATCTATCCTATCAAAAAATTAAAGGCACAAAAGCCCCCAAAAATATCTTTTAAAAAGTATCTTAGTATTTTTGACCAAATGCCTCATTATTGATATTCAGTAGTTTTGTTGGGATGATACTGGTGGTTTCACAAATTAGTAACTCAAGCCTCAACACGATTTATAATAGGTAATCATTAGTAAGAGGGATATAATGTCTAAGTGGGAAAAAATAAATATAAAAACAGCAAAAACAGTAAAAAATTTAAGAAAATGCCATAATTTTACTTAAATGCAGCCTTTAAAATAAGTCTTATATCACAGTATTGATGTCGAATCTAGATGTTGCCCAGCCTTTTTTGACAGTTTATAGATATTCAGAGAGTGTTCAGGCTAAATGTTCTTATTTCAATGTGGCTGGACAGACTTCAATTGTTTAAAAATGTTGAAATTGAACCAAATAGATAGTTATATGTGGCAGACTAGCTATAAATGTGTCAAGATTTGAGTACATGAATCTAAGAATAGATGTAAATTATTGCAGTTCAGTAATTGAGTGTTCAATATGTGAAAAGAAAAGAAACGAAATGTCTCTGTAAGAGAACGCTGAGTCAGAGGTTGGTGATTATGAAAGTTGGTGCAGGGAACAGATCGTTCACATGTGGAGTCCCCGGACCGAAATGCCAGAGAGGCCGAAGAGTTTGATCCCTGGATCTCAGACTGACCGAACAGCTAAATGACACAGACAGGTGTTGTGTCTGGAGGTAAAAGACGGACAGTTCGACTCGTTCTTTTGCTGCATGTTAACCTCCTCTGCAGTGTTTTGAAGCACACTAGTGCTTGACTCTTCTTTACTGTAAAATCCTCACAGACTTTGGGACTTCTTGCTTTGCTTCATGATTATTATAAATAATAATAATAATATGCAATCTTTGTCAGCCTCTGTTGGTGAGCAGTAGGAACTGCAACAACACTGAAAACAGCATGTGCTAGACATATCTTCATATGTGACAGTGCTGCCTCTTCTTGACACAAATGATTAAGTTACACTCGGCTTAAACTAGCAGTTGTTTTCGTTATGAATTAGTCAATTCATCTGTTAATTGTTCGGTAGAAGAAATTTCAGAAAATCCCTAAAATTGGCCATAAAAATGTCCCAAAGCCCCATGATGTCTGCAAATAACTAGAGATGCACCAATTCCACTTTTTTCAATCTTTGGTAATCGGTAGATACCCAGTACTGATCCGATACAAACACGTTAAAAAAACTTAAAATATTGAAAATTTATTACTGCAAATAACATCTTTTGACTGACTGAAACCTCAAAGACATTTTACTTTATTTTCCTGTAACCCAAAAAAGCAGGAAAATCCTCACGTTGGAGAGGGTGGGACCAGTTTTTGTTTTGTAATTTTTGCTTGAAAAATAACTTAAACGACCAACTGACAAGTGGTTTCAGCTCTAAAATGTTGTTATGTTATATCAGTAAATCAACTGTCACCTTCTGTATGAAAAGACAGCCCACGCTACTGTTCAACTTTAAAAAAAATAATGATATTGCTTGACAACTCCATAAAATCCTCTCAGATGCACAGTGTTTTCATGGGTTTTGTGTGTGCAAAGGAGCACGAAGCTGTTGAATCGTTATTTTCCTTTACGGTGTGAAAATGTGCTGCTGGTCTGTTACCGTCACCTTCAGGGAAAATTAAGAACAAATGTGTCTCGGCAGTGCATGTTGTGTTTGTATGACAGATTTATGTATATGAACTCAAAAACCTTGCGTACTCACTCAACCTGCTGGTGACACGTTCATGAAATCCTCCTCCTGAACCTCCTCAGAGGGTCTGTGGGAGCTCAGGGGCAGGAGAGGGAACAGGAGCTGGAGCAGGCCGTCCAGCAGTGTTATGAAGGGCACGGAACGTAATTACAGAAATAAGACCCGTGAGTTCAAGTTGTCCCGACCAGCCTGAGTACGTCTTTGGATGCTTCCACAGCTCACAGTGTTTTGTTTTGCTTTGGCTGTGAATCCCTCCAGCAGCACCGTTAACATACAGGGAAATATGATTCGCACCATTTAGAATTTGCATTAGTTATGCATCATTTTTGGCATTTATTTGATACGTTTTGAAGTTTCTTGTGACGAACATAGCAAACATAGTTTGTGGACAAGCAGCGTGTGCGGACTACATGATATGCTGCTGTACTTGCATCACAGGCGTTTGTGTAATGTGGTGTACTTCAGTTTTTACTGCTTTTGGAGGGTGGGGGTCTAAACAAGCAAACAGCTAAAGGAGTCGCAATGCCAAAGCATAATTTCACTCAGTGAACTAAGAGAGCAGAGGAGAAAAAATAGCATAGTAAATGACACTCAGTGGAGTCTCTAAAATGAAACCGTGCACATAAATGAGATAAATGGGTGGGGGTCCCATTTAAAGGGTAATGTTAAGGAAAATACTGGTACATACTAAACAGACAGAGACTGTTGCATTTAGGTGTGTTAAACAGCAGGGTTAACTGAGAACTTTATTTAGATCTACAACTGAAATATTATAAATATATAAATCCTTTTGATTGACACACTGTGATAAAGATTGTCAGTCTCATATAACTTGTGAAGCACATTGATTAAATTGCATATAATTGTCTGGATTAACTATAAGAAGTTGTGTAACATATGCATTAAACTTTCTTGTTTTGTCATACAAGGGGTTGGAAATCCAAATTTTCACAATTTAATTTCACTTAAGACAAACATTTGACATTTTTGTGTGAATAATTTAAAAAAATTTAATCTCCTCCCAATCATTTAATTGAATAATTGATTTCCTCAGCCGTATAAGGTTTATCAGCAGCACGATGCTCATGTTTTATATTTTGACATAATTTTTTTGGTGACACTCAGGTGTAAACTTCAGTATAGAATGTGCAGAGGTGGTTTATTTACCGTAACTTGTCGCACTTATGTAAATACAGATCATCTTCCTGTAGAAGTTTGCTCAATCAACTGTTTACCCACTGATAGTTACTTTCGCAGTTGTTTTCCTCTGTCTGGCTCTCACCTTCTCACCTCTCTCTTTCTAAAAATCAGTTAGAAACCGTGTTAAGCTGCATCCCTTTGGTACAAAGCCTGCATAATTGATGGTCCATATTCAACACTTGCATAGAGATGCTTCCCATTATCACTGATTTGCATGCTTGCCAACTGCAGCACACTGCGGCGTCGTGATCAGCAGGGTCCGAGCGGATCAATGTTCTGTCATGTAGGGTCATAATCACTGAGCCGGGCTCCAGCTGAGAGGTCGCGTGTTCGACCAGGAGGGTCTGACCTGCTCTGTGAATGAGACACCTGCAGTCAGACAAATGAAAGGACGCAGGATCATCACGCGCGGTGTTTTGAAAGACCGTTTAATTTGTGTTTTTCGGCTGCTATCTAACATGAGATCTCAGTAGTTTGTCCTTTCTGTTTTTGCACAGCGCTCCCTTTATAGCTCTTTGATATTCATGAGGCAACGTGCATTCCCACTGTCCTCATCAGCAATTACAGACTGATATGTGGGAGAAAGCGACTGAGCTGAGAGATGAAAGAGCAGCCCCTGGTGGGAGAATGACTGAGATGTTTCTGTATCGATTTCAGTGGTTATTTTCTTGGCTATAGTTTGATGTAGGATTTTCTGAGACATATTTGAAGATATTATCAACAGTTGTGTGCACACAGAGTCTTGAGATTGTTTTTATATTAGTATATTTAGACCACATATTATGGAGGCATGAAGCCACTGCAGGTGACGAGTGGATGATCAGGGGAAATATATGGATAACACTAAGTTGAATGAATGTGATGTATAGTATGTAGGGAAAATAGCACAACATGATGTTGAGATTAACATCTCTATCCAGTGAAAATCATGTCAGAATTATTTCATTAGGATCCCCTACAGAGCTTTTTTAAGAAGTATGAAAATACTCGGCTTTTGAAAAATTAATCAGTCCATGATAAATTAAAAAACAAAAAATCCAAAACTTACTCTTAGTCTTTCTTCCACATCAATCTATGAACATGTTGTCATTAAGTTTAACACTAGATGCTTGAGCCACACAAGTAATGATTTTTTTTTTTTTTTATCATCGATTCGTTCATTCACCTGTGTGGAAAAATATCCATCAGAGGTTTTTAGAGTCTGAGGTGACGACCTCGAATGACTTGTTTTGTTTGGCCGTCATTCCAAAAGACAAAGAGAGCAGAGAGAAGGCTGAAATCTTTACACGTGAGAAGCTTGAGACAGGAAATGTTTGGCATTTCTCTTGAAAAATACCGAACAATGATCAATTATCAAAATAATTTTTTGTTGCTTGACTCATCCAATTATCAAGTTATCGTTTCAGAGACAAAATGTCTTTAAAATACTTTACTTTCTCTTTGTATTGGAGGCATCAGGTTGTCCATCAAATTTGTGACATTTGCATACTGAGCCACGATTGGCTTCAGAACCGTGATGTCACAAATCATGCTCGTACTTACAAGTCTGAAATTCAGATTTAAGGCGACAGAGGGAGGTTCAAGAACGTTTCCCTCCTTCAGCAGACAAGTGCACAAACAGCCTTCTAGTGTCAAACTGCACTGACGTCATTGTGCACAGTGAAGCTCAAACATCCCAGTAGAGCAAAAGCAAAACACATTTTTGAGTGGAGCTGGATTCAAGCTGAATAAACCACTGCATTATCTGAAAAATGCAGCCTCACAAGGATGAAAGCTGAATTTTATCGCCACTTTGAAGAAGTTTTTCAAAACTGAAAGTTGCTGCTGAACATGTCCCCCAGTGAAACAGTATCTGTGTGGTTTCAACGCAGCGTGTTGATGAACAGTGTGTTTCCAGTGGGCGCTTGCCCTCTCCTCTGCTCTGCTCTTGCACTGGACGAGGGCTGGTCCTCTGCCTGGGACTCTGCGAGGCGATTGGAGATTTGAGGCCGGGCCCCGGAGCCTCCCCCCTCTGACACACTTTCAGCGCTGCACCACCAGCATGACTTTCATTGCTCTCCAAGGGCGGGTGGTGCACCTTCAGGAAAAAACAAACAAATATGGAGGCCGTAGGAGTGCAAGTGTACAGACCCTGCTCATTTGACTGTCTGTGAGTATGGTGCCTCAGCATCTGTGATATTGTTGGCATGCTTTAAGGCATGATTGTGAAATTTATTGGTGGGTGTACAACACTAAATGAAGGACAGTGTGCTGAGAGCAAAACTAGGAAAGTGTATGCAATCATAGCTTCTGCAGATTTCTCCTTGTGCACCTTTTTTTTGTCAAATATAATTTTGGCTGTTTCTGATTAATAATCAAAATGAGTTGTTGTCAAACAAGCACTGTTGCATTTGCTTGTTGATTTTTTACTAAAAAGCCACAACTTTTGATAAATAACACTCCTACAGAGATCACCAAAGAGTTAAAGATGCTTGTTTGTAACAGTAAACAGGAGATAAATTGTTCCTTGATGTAATGCCACCAGCTTTTACATGAGATTCTTTTTTTAGTATTATTATCCAGTAGGCAGAGCTGCTCCAGTCAAATTCAGCGGTAGTGCTGTAGTAGTGGTGCAGCTCTGTCACTGCTCTGAACATTGTTGCTTACCTTCTCCTCTGCCTGCATGCAAAGCTGCTTCATTTCTCTGTTTGATTGCTGTCTGACTGTCTGTGTGTCTGTCAAACCTGCATCAAAGACTGTTGGACTAATAGTGACTATGATGGAGTCGAGCAGAACCAGAGGAATCATGTGTTGGGTGGGTGGGGCTCTTCAGCACTGTGCAGCCTTTGTTTTTTTTTT
>JAPZDX010000002.1:21173784-21186353 GCA_029783625.1 Naso annulatus | reverse complement strand
GAACTGTAGGTGAATCAAGGTTGGGCTATTTAAATTAATATTAACATTAGATATTTTAACATGGACAACAAATAACATAGGCTAGTCTGTCGTCCATGATCACTGTGCTGTTTTTTTTGTGTCTTTGGAAACTGAATAAATAACAAAGATATATACGTACCCATAGTTGATGCCAAAAATTCGTCAGCAAGCAAAGCAAAAAAAAGTGGGAATAGAAATTAACAGGGCCTCTGATTCAGTAGAAAATACTCTATATTCCCTGAACAACTGCTTTTTATCCAGTTGATTTGGTGCCCGTGCAAATTAAGTTTCCTCTCCTGTTATGTAAATTGCATTGTTCTTGAGAGCCCATCCCACTGCAAACTATGAGAAAACAACTGAAAATGCAATTAAAATGAGCTACACGAAGTGAAGAGGAGCTGCTCTGTATGCTTGTTTAATCGCTTTACTGAATTTATTTATAATTATTTATGATTGTGTAAGCTTCCCTAGTGGTCAAACTAAATATAAATGACATTTATAATGAAATTTTATATGATTATGGTGATTATCAAAGTTGTGTAAAAACACAGTAGGGCTGTTGTGCCGTGCTGGAGCTGCCTGCTGCAGAGACGCACTGTGTGAACAGACACACGTGCGCAAGACGCAGCAGTTCAGTAAGGCCACGCACACGCTGCTCACGCATCCTGTGTGTCCCGGAGGTCAAACAGTCATGGCTGACAAAAATTACTGAGGTAGGCCTAGTTTGATAGTAAGTTAGTTATTAAAAATGAATATTTTCTTTGTCTCTATCTTTAGTGTTTGGGCTGCAGGTCAGACCAAATAAGTAATTTCACAGTGTTAACTTGGACTTTAGAGAATTTGTTATTTATTTTTTTTTAACTAATTTGTGACATATTTTCACTATATAACCAAAATTGTCAAAAGAGTTTAGAAAGATACAGTAATAGATCAGTGCCAAGAATCAAACCCACCTGAATTCAGTCACAGCTTGGTTAATAAGTGACATAATTAACTCTTAATTACCATTTATTTACCAGTCGTTTACACATGTGAGTGTAAATAATTGAATTAACCTTTTATGGCTCAAGTTAATCTGTCTGGATTAGATTTGTAAATACTCTGCTGCCTTTTACAGTCTATTTTCAGGACCAACGTCATTGTGGCCATAATGGATGAAGCATATAATTTTTCGAGTTGTTCATAAAGTAATGCCTGTGTGTTAGTGGTGTCCATCTGCACTCGTTGATCTGATAGTGGAAATTATCCTCAAGACGTTTTTCGGTTATTATTAGAAAAAATATTATGAACCATAAAGAGAACAAAGTAAACAGTGAAGGATTCTATTACCGACCAACACTAATGAATCTCTTTCTTTTGCACTTTAACCCCAAAGCATGATGGTTCTCCTTCATTTGTCATTGATGTGCCCTCAATGCTGTCGGCTTTATGGCCCTTTAATGACGATTTACAGCCCAAGGTGATCTCAGTTATACCTGCGGGTTATATGTTAATATACCTCTCACATGAGCGTCCCCTGCAGAGCAATGATAACTGTTTCCGAGTGCAGAAAAAAGAGTTTCTGTTCTTGGTGAGAAGTGGACAAATCCAGTCACAGAGAAACAGTTGTTTAATGCCGAGTTCACACTGAAGGATTGTAGCCCTGATTTCGCTGACAGGTTTTGACAAAAGCACTGGTTCAGAACCAAATCTGTGCTCGCAATCCAAGAGGCACAAAAAAGATATCAAGGTCTGAGCCGATGAGAGCAGTCACATCACATCCCCACTGTCATCAGCATCAAGTCTCCAAATTCACTCTTGTTAGGCACAATAAAGTCAGAGCACATTGTTTATTTAAGTATTTGTGACCTTGTCGTCTTGCTAAGCTATGTTACAGGCAGGCAACTTTGTATCTGCAAAGAAAAATTTCAAGTCTCCGTTTTTTGACTGCAAATTAACCATGCATGAAAAACTTGCACTGGGCCACTAGATGACCAGACAGACTTGTTGAGAAAACATCCTGGTAAAAGATCTTGTCATGTGTGACCCACCTGTGGCTGATCAGCCATGCAGTGTTAACCACAACTTTAAGATCCCAGATAGAAGACAGAAAGCTGTGTAGTGTGAACAGTACAGCAGTGTGATGACTGTGAAAGTCACGTAGTGTGACCGAGACATAACATGAAGCGACCTGATGGTTCAAAACAGTAAAGGAGTACAAGCAAAGAGATGATAGGTGTGATTAGTGATAAACTTCTGAAAAAAGGAAACAGAAAATTTTCACATTTAATATCAAAGATTACAAATGTGCGAATGTCATTGTCCATGTTTAGTCAGACTATGATGTCTTGATGTTTCCATAGATATTGTTTGGATTTAACAACTAATTAAAATATATTGTTGAAGTCACATTGAAACCAGGTGCAATATCGCAGGAGCTGCAATTTCTTGATAAAGATCAAATTTGTGCAATGAAGAATTACAAAAAAACACTGTAGCACTTTTTGCTAGGGCCCAACTGATATATTGCTTTTCTGATATTAATGGCCAGTATTTGCCTTTCAGAGATAGGCAAATAGATATGCGCCAATATTAAAACTTTTTTTTTAAGGCTGGAAAAAATGCTTGGACTAGTGATTTAAATGGTAAATAATAAATAAATAGTCTGTCCAGCAGAGGGCAGTCTGTTATTTAATAACTAGTAAGTGCAGTGTTAACTTTTTAGTGCACTGATGATTGGAATAAAGTTTGATAAAATGTAAGAAAACCCGACATCATTACATGTCTTTGTTACAGGTATTTGAAAACCACATTCAGGCGATATTATATTTATGTATAATATCGGCCGATGCATCTGATATCAGAATTGTCTTGCTTCCTATTATCAGTATCAACACTGGCCCCAAAAATCCCATATTGGTCAGGCCCCAGCAAAGTTTCACATCATGATTTTGATATTTTTTTCAGTGAAAATGATCATTTTGATGTCAAAAATTATCATTCTTACTAATAGTGAATTATATTGCATTTCTGCAATTGCAAGATCTGTCAGAATAATTGCAGCATGATTTTTTTTGCACTGTATACCTCTAGGGTATCCATGCCCAGTAATACAAGCTAATACAATTTGTCTTTTTCTTAGGCTTCCTGTTTTGTGAATTGAGTTGCTGTCAGTTTTTTCTAATCTTTTAGTTCGATAACAATAATCTTGCAGCTGGTGAGTGCAACGTGCATACTAAAGACGCTTTCACAGAAATATCAGAGGTAGCTTAAAGTTCATCTAGAGCCTCTGACCTCCTCAGCTGTGTTAATTAACCCAAATCCTTTGAGCTTAAGCAGAACAAACACATCAATTTAAAAAAAAACGAAGCAGTCAAGACTGTGATTCGAGTTTGAGATGCACTGTGCGTGTTGTTGCAGATAAAAAATGTTATGTAGAGAAGCGAGGAGACCCAAGCTGCAGACAAACAAGGATGTAACAGATTTGTTCTTTGTGCTGTGTTGAACTGGGAGTGCAAGACTTAGCATCCACAGGGTTAAAGAAGTGGATGCGGCAAAGTGAGCCAGTAGCCCAGGGCCAGTTTCAGTAAAAGGGGTGGCCTTGCAAAACAAAGGCACTAACTGTTAGCAGCACATCCTGACATCAAGTGATGCACCATAAAGGAATAAATTCAGATTTTACATAAAACAACACAAATTTGAAAAAGCTCATTGTACTTAACAGAGATTCCCTGACATGCATAACTAATTACTTTTCTTGCCTTTTAAAAGATGAGCTGTATGTGTCTGCCCTCAGACTTGCAGGCTTAGTCTGTTGGTGCAACCAAGAGGGAGGCAGCTACAGCACTTGTTAGCTTAGACGGAAGTTAATTAAAGGAGTTTTCTTTTTAAATTTGGACGGATCAGTCTACTGCTAATGATGCTTGAGATGCTTGGATACCAACCGTATGAGGTATGTTTAAAATCAGAGTTTTCTTTTTTTGGAGAGGACGTTTTTGGAGACTAAGTTCTCACCTAATTTACTCTCTTCAAGCCAGTACAGTCGTGTACTCAACCACAACAGTGCTGATTATCTGTCTACATTTCGTGATGACCTATCTTTGTGTAGTTCTTTGATAAACCGCAGAATCTTTCTGTCATTGCATCAAACAATTCTGACGATAGACGGGAAGGTTTAAATATAGACGCCAAATGAGCTGGAAAGCAGCAGCACTGCCTCATTTAAAAGGTGTTACAGCCTGAGAAACACTTTCTCCGAAATTTCTCTGCCTGCAGTAGCTTTTCTGAATTATAAGTGCTGTGGAAAAGGATTAACGATGCACAGAAATCAAATTTAGCCATAACCTGAGAGAACAGACGTGTGTGTGCGTGTGTGTGTGATTTTTTGCTTAAAAATGTGAATATTAAGTGAAGGAAAGCAGAAAGTAGCATTCACAGATAAATATGTCAAACTAGTTTTCTGCTGGGACTCTTTGAGATAACATCTGACAGTGTCTCCATGAAAAAATGTTTGTGCTCGGTTTATTTTAGTGTTATAGTCTGCATTGTGTAATAGTCAACATAGGCAAGACTTGGGGCTATTAAGAGACATTTTCATCCAATAAAAGACTGCTTGGCCGAAAAATATGGAATCTGACTGCAGGGATAACATTGTTGCGGTTTAAAGTGAGATTTTTCCAAATGATCTTAGCCTTTTCAGCAACTTTTGGTCTGCAAGTATGACTGAAGTGCAGTTTTTTTTTATGATTTATTTTTAACACTCTATTATCTTGCCTCTTTCCTTTGTTTTTCCACCAACAGGTCCAGACTCACCTGGAGAACCCAACCAAATACCACATCCAGCGCTCGCAGCAGCAGCAGGTGAAGCGTTACCTGGGAAAGCTTGGCTCTCAGGTGTTGAGCTTGCCCTGCCCCAACCAGTCCTCTGACCACGGGGGCATGCCGCCAGGGCCGGGCAACAGCGCCCCTAACAGCCCTATGGCCTTACTGACCCTGAACGCCAACTGCGAGAAAGAGGTGACGACGTAGTTATGCTCATCGCCGCATCTCACAGACTTCCTCTTTTTGTGATATTTTACTCATTTACTCAGACTAATCTGTATGTCCTTTACCCTTTATTTTGTCTTGTTTTAGATGGATGATGTCATTGATGACATTATTAGTCTGGAGTCCAGTTACAGTGACGATATCCTCGGTCTCATGGATCCTGGACTTCAGATGGCCAACACGGTACGTGTGTGTTTACGTGAACTCATCCTCAACACTCTGGCTGTAAAAAGCGGGAGCACTAAGCGAAGTGGATGCAGCCACTTGAATGTTGAATTAGCTTTGAGCTACCAGAAATAGGAACGATCTCTAACTATTTGTGTAAAAAGAAAAAAATTAGTTTTAAAAGTAATTTTAGGGAATACTTTCATCAGACAACTAGCAGAGACTCCAGGAAATAACTGCGTTCAGCCAAGAAATACTCCTGCACATAACCTTCACTTGAAACAAAATTTTCATTTTTGCAATTTGTGTGTGTGTGTGTGTGTATATTAAACACATAGGATGCAGTGTGTTAATTAAGGAGCTTTGAAGGTGCAGCTAGGTGGATTTTTTCTAACCTTTGGACTGAGCTAGGCTAGCTGTTTCTCTGTTTCAAGTGTTTATGCCATGCTATGCTATGCTATGCTAAGCTAAACTAAGCTAAGCTAGCATGAGTGGTTTCTGTCTCCTCATGAAACTCTTCCCCCAAAATGTTGAACTTTTCATTTAACTGTGAAGTCTCGCTTATTTTCTCACCACTCTTCATGCTCACCCTGTGATGCTGCTTAGCATCGTTACAGTGGGGTTGCTTAATGTCTTTGCTGTGTGTGCTCAGATCCCCGTGCCTGCTAACCTCATGGACATGTATGGTAATCAGGGTATGTCCCAGCAAGGTCTGCCCATCAGCAACTCCTGCCCTGCCAACCTGCCCAACATCAAAAGGGAATACTCTGGTAAGCAGCGCAATCTGTCACAGCAAGAGACATACAAACTCTTAAATGCCCTGTTTCTGTCATCACAACATGTTAATCAGTTGTTTATAGATTCTCGAGTGCATGGAGAATATCAAGTCTTAAACAATACATATGCAGCTTTACTCTCCAGGCCATTGTGCAGCTCATAGTCTAGTGTTTTGTTCATCGCCCAGTTTTTGTAATCCTCCTCTGTGTGGGGGTGTTGATTGTACATTGCTGACAATTTTTTCATTGTTTCCATTCTGCACATTTTGATTCTGAAACTGATTTTTTTATCACATAGTTTCACAATCCCCGGCCATCATGCATATGCTGGATAAGTCTGGATCCTGTGGCAAATTTGACAACTATCAAAGGCCTGAAGGGTTCCCTGTGGGTACGTGTGGTTAACCAACCTCAAAATGGCGAAGTTAGCTGCTGCACTGTTTTATTTGATTGTGTTGATCGATCAAAACCGTTTTTTTCAGAAGCTGAGGTAAGAGCAATGGCAAAGGAGAGGCAGAAGAAGGATAACCACAATCTGAGTGAGTTTTAATTGAACTGAATTGCTCTTAGTTATATATAACTTTGCAAATGAATGCTTCGTTGTCGTTGCCTTAGTGACGTCTTCTTTATTACAGTGTACACACAAACAAAAAATCTGAAAAACAAATTTGCAGGTGTTTTTTTTGTCTGCTAAGCATGGATTTCTGTCTTATTTGCTCTCCTGTTTTTGTTCTGCAGTTGAAAGAAGACGGCGGTTTAACATCAATGACCGAATCAAAGAGTTGGGAACTTTAATCCCAAAATCCAACGACCCGTAAGTAACTTATTTAATTCACTCTCCATTTTATGCATTGCTTCCTATTTAAGGCAGATTTCTTGACAAACCAACTGTCAATTAAAAAGTGACAGCATAAAAAACACAACATACAGATGAGTGGTTCCCCTCTTTTGTGCTACTTATACAAGCCACCATGAACTCCTGGTATAGTAAATCTGATGTTTAAAAAAGCCTGTAAGACATGTTCGATTGTTGCAAAGAGGCAGAGATAGAAGAGATTTTCCCAGCAGCTTAAACAAAGATATCAGTTATGGGAAAGTTATTTCTTTTTCAAACAGAGTGCTGAAGGGTTAAAACACTGACTTTTTTTCAAGTCAGTCCTAAAACAATGCACATGCACACATTGTTTTTTCACTGAAAGAGCTACGAGGCTGCAGTGAGGTCCTCTCCTGACGTGATTTCACCAACAAGTTCTGTGCAAAATGTAAAGTTCAGCTGAAGCTAATATGAGTTTGTCAGCACAGATCCCTTCGTTTTGCTACGATCCCTCTACTGCATCTAATCAAGTCAACAGTGTGCGATTGAAAACACAGACTCTTTTCCAACAAAGACTGTCAATGTGAAGTCAACCTTTTTGTAATTAGCATATAAAACTTCATATTAGCTTCCGTTGAACTTTAGAATGAGCTTTTATGACAGACTTAATAGGATGTGAACCTATCCTTTGATCAGCGGAGCAGTTTAGTGTACAGATCTGTACATTTTATGTAATTTGATGAGATTGATCCAAAAGTTGTTAAATAAATAAACAGAATAAGGAAATATTCAGATATTTCTTAAGTTTGAAAGCAAAACTTTAAGCTCTTTTCTTTTTGTTGTCCTTTGACCTTCCCTGTGGTTCGGGGAATGTCCCAGCAGCTCCTTTTGTTTTGTCTACTGATGGATGTTTTGCTAAACCCCAGCTGGGTTCTCCACCCTCACGTCTGCCTCTGTGCACATAAACTTAGACGCTGCTGTCACAAACATACCTGACCTAACATCGCTATTGTTATGCATAATACATAATAGATTTTAAAAGATAAAGTGAATGTGGTTGTTGGTGTTAGAAATTTTTAAATTCCAGTAAACAGTATAATAATTACTTGAAATGTAATTTATACAACCCTTCATATTTCTGACCACTTCAAGTCTAAGAGCAAGATAAGTTGAATCTATAAGCGGGGTTTTTCCCAGTCAGCCATGTAAAGATCAATTGTACCCAGTGCAACCTTTCATTCTGCAGGGAGCTCAGGGTCATCCTTATGATGCTCAGGGTCACATCTCTGACCTCTGGAGCAGCACTGCTCCTTGTTCCTCGTCCTCCTCTGTCATGTTACTCTGACTGAACAGGGACAAAGGGCAGCGAGTGTTCTGTTAAAGAAAATTCAAGTTGAATGAAAAACTTAAGTTTGATTATTCAGGGTAAACATCGCTGATTGTAAAAATATGTGATCTCAAGAGTCTGCAGAACGTAAAAATAATGGCGCCTCTATGACTTTCAGGGACATGCGCTGGAACAAAGGCACCATCCTGAAGGCGTCAGTGGATTATATCAGAAAGCTCCAGCGGGAGCAGCAGAGGGCCAAAGAGCTGGAAAACCGTCAGAAGAAGCTTGAGCATGCCAATCGACATCTGATGTTGAGGATACAGGTAAACAAACTTTCGTAATGTCAAGTGATTGGAAGGTAGATATTTAAAACTGGTTCTATCTTTATGGCACACTCGCCTGAAATGAAGAGAGCCTCCACTGATATCAGAAGAAATTGTTTTACTTCAATGACGTACATCGAGCTTCAGGGAAAATGAGCAGAGCCACTATTTCACACAGCAAAAGCCACTTATGTGAGGCCATCGTCTTGTAACCGAGCCATCACAAGACTACAAGAGGCGTCACGGTGTGTGTCTGTGTGTGTGTGTGTGTGTGAGAGACCTCAGCTGACATTGATTGATTGATCACATTGTGCATTTGCTTCAGGGTGATTATTCAGAGCATTATTCAGAGAAAAAGAAAACCCTCTGAGTTTAAACTCAAGGCGACTCGTAACACAAAACTCAGTCAGTCACATTCAGGTGGAGATTTAAAACAAAATATCACCTCCACTTAACGCCTCGGCTCACCTGATTCTTAGGGGGAATTCTGGACTACTGTACTCAGTAAATCAGTTTAAAGCATTACAGGTGTAAAAAAAAGTAATTATTTCAAATGATCATTTACTTCTCATGTTACTTCGATTGTTACTGGGTAGATTTTTGAGCAAGAAATCTACTTTTTTTTTTTTACATTACACTTGCCATTACCTTTATTATAACTAGTCTGCTCTAATGGTAAGGAGCAACTCTACCACAGATGCCAAGTTGCCAGCTGCCTGAGAAGAAAAAACATCTGGGTTTTTTCAGATTTTATACCAAAATCAAAAAGAGTCTGGTAGCATTAAGAAGTACTTTCTCTGCAAAAAGAAAGAAAACAAAACTGAGACTTCTGTTTTTAAAACTCCTCCGCACGCACATTAAAGTAAGTTGCACAGATAGCTAATATTAGCTTTGCTGATTTTTTTTATGTGTGAATGACATTAACTTTCCTTTTGTCTATAGTGGTCTGTTTAGCTTTTGAATTAAAAGATAGTTAAAAATAATTGGTTATAACTTTGAGTAATTTGCTAACCAAGTGCTTTTTTTATTTTTACATTAATGGGTTCCTCAAATGGTCATTTTCACTTTGACTCAAGTCGTTTTTTTGTGGGAGTATTGTACTTTTACTTTAGTATAGATTTTCCCCTTGCAGTGAATTTTTTGTTTGGACCATCTATGGAGCAGGTGAAGCCCTCCCATGATCTGAAGCTCCACTCATCCGGACACGGGAATGGCAGACTGTGCTGTGACATTATGGCAGAGAGGAAAACTCTTCACTGACTAACTTGTGTGTCTCTGTCCGGTTTGCAGGAGTTGGAGATGCAGGCGCGGGCTCACGGTCTGGCCATCGCATCCTCAGCACTCTGCTCCCCTGAACTCGGCGCTCGGACCATAAAGCAGGAGAACACTCTGGAGGACTGTCACCAGGACCTGTACACACTCCACCCCCATCACCAACACCACCCCTCCTGCACCCCAGAACAGCCCGGCACCCTGGAGCTAAACGAGAGCCACTCAAACTACGCCGAGGGCCACTACAGCGTTCACAGCAAGCCAGGCTCCAAACTCAACGACATCCTCATGGAAGACACCTTATCACCAGTGAGAGGAGGGGACCCTTTGCTCTCGTCCGTCTCTCCTGACGCCTCAAAGGACAGCAGTCGCAAGAGCAGTGTAAGCATGGATGAGAATGAGCAGGGCTGTTAGCACCCCCTACTGGAAGACACCTCGCCTGCATCTCCAACACCTCCATCCTGCTGCAAGTGTTCCTGTCAGCAGCTAACACACTCCCAGCTGCTGGAGAGGCTTTATCCTGTTTGTGTCATTTGTTTTTGTTGTCTTTTTCTCCCCCCTACCCGTGTTTACATGTATTGAATCTTTTTTTTTTTTTTTTTTTTTTTTGTGATATCGTTATCTTTTCAAGCCCTCAACCTTGATTTCAAGGACTGATTCTAAATATATGTTTGCTTTAATCAATACTTTGATGACAATGAATTACAAAGATAGAAGTTTTTTATATTACACATTTATCTTTGGATAGAGGCTAGATTATGTTTATTTCTATTGATTCCAAAGACTCTAGGGAAGTTATGAATCACGGTCAGAAATGTAGATATTTTGTGGTGAGATGAACACTGGTTTTTAAATCACTTGCAATAATAGAAGAAAATCTATTTATTAATATAGTGCTTTACACTCCTCGCGTCTTAGATTGAACTTGAATGTCAATGCCTTATTAAGATGTGTATACATCGATGTCGTTTTGCTATGCATGTTTTGGCTGTTAGCTGAGTCTTTGTCAGTCTTCCAGTTGAAATTTCTTCCTTGACAAATAATCAGTTTTTTTAGATTTGATCTTATTTATGTATCTATGTAAACAGGATTTTATGTACACATTCCCCTGAAAATTTTTATTTATAACACAGAATTTATGAAGAACCTTTTGAGAAAACTGAGATAGTAATAAATTTAAAAACTAAAAAGCCAAAATGTCTCCTTTAAAAAGATTAAAATTAAACCAAATCAATATGATAATGGCTAATTTTAGTCTTTTATTCAGTGTAATAAAGAGCAAGAAGCAATAACAAGAGAAAAAATGCCAAATTTCACCACATGGGTGCATCTTTTTAAACAGTGTGCACCAGGTATATTGCAAATATACATTCCTTTCTGACAAAACCACTGGTATACCTAAATTTAACAAAGAATTAAAGACTTTTTTATAAAGAAGCCTCAAAGCTTGTCGCTGATTTCACTTGATAAATCTGATTGTTACATAAATCTTTAAATCTTCAATAGGTGATTAATGCAAAAAAAAGATAAATCAGTTTTCATAGTATTTTACCTGCATTGATCAATATATAGAACCGCCAATATGTCAGCACACACACAGTAACATTTCAGACATGTGTTGACACAAATATTCAGTTTTTATACTTGTCCATCCATTTCCTAAATTATTGTTTTTTACACCACTGTGGTGACATCTCACATTCAGTATGTTTTTTTTTCCATTATGTGAACATTTATATTGCCAAGGAGTATAATGAGACTGCTTTGGGATTTTGTATGAAATGCATGACATTGTCAAAACACTGGAGTGACCTCTGTAAATTGAAGTGTGGTTTGCCACAAGCGTAAACTAACTGCTGTATTTGGCTTTTTAAACGCATACAGAATATCGTATGAGATTATGTATTCTTTATTGTGTACGATTGTTGTATAGTTCAGCAGTTTGTTTTCAACAGTTGTAGCACATTGCATACAAATGCCTTTGTTAATAACTACCTGCCATATATTGAGACCCCTGTTACAGCACAGCCTCCATGTTGTTAAACTATGCAATGGTTGAAATTGTGCCTGCAGGGCAGCATCGTGTCTTGATCATGTGATTTCTGTATGAATTAGGCTAAAACGGTATAAGTTAATTATCTTTTTAATTGATTTAAGTGCCTTACAGTCGTTTCTGTTAGCCTGGTGATGTATGAGAAGTTGTAGACTATGATGCAACATTTTATTGATGTTTATACTGGTGTTTGGTGCCTCATGGATTGACTGAAGAGTGCCAAGGTACTTTAATAAGCAGTAGAACAGAGCCTTTAGTCAGTGCAAGATAACACTTTAAGCCCCTCAGACTCAAGAACCACAAGGTATGGTTTGTTATTATAAAACCCCAAAGTGTTAAGTATAAAGCATTATGAATCAATCATAAGAGTAAATAGAGTAAGATGAAGAAATAAACCAATGAATACTAAATAAGCAATTTATTATTAAAACCCATGATTTTATTTTATTTTTTTATTTTCCTGCAGTGTTAAGCGATTTTTCTTTCTCCCCCCTAAATATAATATTTATTTTAAAATTGTCACTGCCCCTCAGGGACTTAATCAGTCTTCCCTACAGGCTTAACAACAGCCACAAAATTTAGCCAGCTAGCTTATTTAGCTCTTGTTAGCTAGAGCTACCACAATGCTAAAGCTAATGCTGGCTAGCTGCTCTAGCAGCACAGGCACAGTAACTTACTACTACTATTTAGCACAACTCGACTGCAAATGTTATTTAGCTTTCTAGCTAAATAGCTAGAATTTCACAGCAAACAACTAACTTTAACCCAGATTTATCTTGGAACGAAAGAA
>JAPZDX010000002.1:21163063-21173245 GCA_029783625.1 Naso annulatus | reverse complement strand
TTTGGGGTGGCTGTGCATTTACTTCATCTTTGCTGAGGTCAAATTCTACAGTGAGGGCAGTGTTTCCAAAGTTGTACTGAAATTAGTTACCATCCATAGACTAGTACAAATGTAGTTTAAAGTGATGACTGCCAAAATGTGTTGCCAAAATTCAATATACAATAATTTTCTACATTGTATTTAATTATAATATTATACATAATATTTAAATAGCAGTTTTTAGCAGCTTAGCTAATGCAGGACTGATAGTGATGTTTCTTCTCCGTCTTTGCAAGCAATACCTAAGACACGGTGGCAATCAGGCCATAAGTAAACTGCACACACACGTGAAGTAAAATGAAAGTTCATTGTCTGTGGAGGAATCAGTTTGGCAAGAAAAATTAACTTAAGATATTCCTAATGATAGCTTTTCTGTTGCTCAATTGTATCACGCAGTCCACGTGACAGTGACGTAGTGTGGAACTTCTGCTGTGAAGACCATGAGATGTGGTTGAAAGCCCAGAACAAGCTAGTAAATTGACCTAAAATGAAGTGGGTTTGTTTTAATTTTAAAAGAATTTTTTTTTTTTTTTGTCAAAGTGAATCTAAGCTTAGTTGACTGCAGAAGAATGGCCATTGTAGTGACACCAAATGTACATACTGAGCCTTAATAGTGCAATACCCACAGGCCTGTAACATTGCCCAATGACTGAACCCAGATCAGTTTCTTGATGAAGGAGATAAATCATCAAAACCCTGAAATGTGACTGTTTTTATGAGCATCATCAGTATCACGCATGACAGTGGTGACATAATTTGAAGCCATCACTCTGACTGATTTCTCCAAATGAATCTTCCAGCTGTTAATTATTATGGTACATTATAACCACTAATGAAGAACCATCTCCTCTGCTCATTCTCATTCCTGTGGTTCATACAGACGACGTTCTCTACTGATGTTGCTACTGTTCTTATTGTTACAGTTTATATGAGACGAATGTAGCAATAGTTGCTGTACGCACTGGTTTCAGATGAGTGAACTCAAACTCATTGGTACTCAATGTGGAAACTATCTTACTAGAAATATTAAAAGTTTTATTTGAATGTTTGTATAGCATGTGTTTTTCTGCCTCTAAATCTGAATCCTAAATTTTAAACTGCCGATGCAACAAAGATAAGGTTTTTATGAATAAGGTAAGTTGTCCCTATGTAGCACTTATACAGATAGCAGTATAATAAAATTCAGTTAATGGTTTAGAAAACACTATAACATAGAAGTAAGAAGAGATGAGGCTGCTTTTTCAAAATTTTATTTATGTATTTGTCAACAGTTTTAACTTTTAAGGTTTTTATATCACCTCTGCTTTACTTCTTTCTTACTTTTTTCATTCATTGTGCCCATAGAAATATATTTTATTAGTGTACAAATGCGTTAACAAACACAACTGCTTACAATTACATGATATTGTGTTAATGTGGACCATTTAATAGATGTTTATATGTTGCTTTTACATTCTAAAGAGGAGGCTTAAAGTAAAAACTTAATGTATTATACTTAAGTTATAGTTGTACATAAACAAATTAGTAAATCTATTTATTTTTCCCCAGAAGACGCAAGGTCATCAGTCCATTTTGGCAAGCATGGCAAAGCAAAACATTCTCAATCATTTCACTGAAAGCTTGTTTAAAAGCTGTGAAAGGGTAGCATATTTAACAGACATTGTGTTTCACCTGTGTTAAAGAAGCCCAAAATTAGTTATCTGCTTTGTGTAACAACCAAATTAAAATCATTTATATTAGGACTGTACATATAAACCCAATACTAATTCTCATTTTTATAGATAGCTAAAGTACATACATTTTTCACTTAAGTGGAAATACACTCATTAAAAAAAAAGTACTGACTCAACTTCTTTTCTCAAGTAAAGGTAATAAAAAACAGATTCTGAAATGTGAAAGTAAAAAGTTTTCCTCTGAAGAACATTTCTAACCATTTCTGTGCAAAGCTAACTAAACTTCATGTCGATTAATAAAATGGAAGGATCAGGTAGAATCAGTAGGATTTGTTCGAGCTGTCTCTAAACGCACCAGAATATAAGTTGATTGCTGAGTCACATTTCCAGAATGTCAGATAACAATATTTTGGGTTGGTAAAGCATCAAACTTAAGCACTGAGCCTGTTCTGAAAATGTAAGGAGTAAGTACAGATATTTTTATTAAAAGGCAGTAAAAATAAAAGGTTGCCAGAAGAATATTCTCAAGTACAGATACCTGAAAAATTTACTCATGTACAGTAATTGTACTTTGTTACTTCCAACCTCTGCTCATTACAGAGGAATTTCTCACGAATTTTAAAAAGCACATTATTCTAATCTTTTTCAACTACACATTTAACATTTTGCGTCTATTTTGAGTCTGTACCCCTACTCAGTTTGTCAAATTCATGTTCTGTAGACCCGGACCACTTACTGTGTTGTTTCAAAGCATGCCCAGTGCTTTGAATTTGCTGCTTGCGTAAATGTCTACCGTCTACTTTGTCATTCTATTTTGAGTGGCACAGTAAACACACAGCATGCCTGTGTAGGGGCCACAGTCAGGGCTACACATAACTGTCCTCACTATGCACGCCTGTCACCGCTTTTACCTCGACGGGAAAGTGTGTCTGCATTTGATCGGACCTACTTTGCTCAGATGGGCGAGGGTAGCAGACTCAAGTAGTTACCTGGACACAATAAACGAATACAAGAAACCCTTAGTAATGCAGGCAATTTATTACACATATTTAAACAAGATGAGAACAGTACACTTGAGTGAACTACTATGTTTTCATGTCAGAGGCGAAAGGCTGAGATGAAGTTCCTCAGCGGTAGCAAACCTCTGATATCTCCATGGCCAGCTCTATGAGTTCTCCTGTGTCCTTACAGGAGCCACAGCAGTTACAGTCCAGCTCCAGCTTGTAATTGCAGCAATCCTTTCCCTGCTGCTCCCTCTCACTGGACGCCTTGATGTATTTGTATGAGGGGAAACAGCGGCTCACAGCCCTCTCACATGTATCGGGTAGCAGGACCATTAACTCGTGGAAACGGCAGTGCAGACAAGCAAGAAGAAGGGTTGCACAGTCATCTGGTTAGTGACAGAAGAGAAGATTAGATGTTTAAAAAGTAAATTCAGGGTTTTTTAACTTAATTACATAAACTGTTGTACTTAAGAGGCATTAAACAATACCTCCTGTGTCAGGCAGGTATGAATCATCAGAGGAAAAATGACTACTGCTGTTCCTGAACCTGTCAGAACACATGGAGAAGCTGGAACCAGCCCATTCGCTGCCACCCAGGGGTTCACGGGAACTGCAAACGCTGTCCGGCTTGTCTGTTTCTTGCTCGGAGATGGTGCTCAGTCTGCGTATCCCGCTGACCAACCTGCTGTCCATCATCTTTCTAGATGGACTGCCCATCCTTGGATTGGGGATGCTCTCTTTGAAACGATCATACAAGAAATGAATGATTTGGTTGCAAAAACTACAGATGCTCATAATTATTTAGTGCTGGTTCTTAACTTAACCAAATCTATCCCTCTGTTTGAGGCAGTTTTAATTATTCAAAGCACCATCAACATGCAGCATGTCAGGAAGGTGAGACTTGAAGTATATAATGGAGGAGGCTTTGCTCAATAAAACTTCAGCAAGGAGAGATTATTGATTTGCAAGCTTTTATTTGGATCTAGTTTCCTGGATTGAATCGGGCCCGGGGAAAATATACTCTGTGAAAAAATACTCTCCCACTAACATTTGGCATGCACCACAAATCACTCGACCATTTTAACTTCCTTTTTGTTCCACTTGTAACTAACAATAGCTTCATTCCAGCAGTGTTTAGCAAAATCAGACAAGGAGTAAAAACATCATACCGTCAGACACATGTTCCTCGATTTTCTCAAGCTCGATACAGTCCTCATTCACAGCAAGCTTCAAAGGAGCTGTCATCTTAAGGAGAGTAAATAGCATATAGAACACAAGAAGTGAGACACGAACGCTCCTAGAAAAATGGCATTAAAATAACTTTAATAACTTGACTAAAAACTACAGCAATGACTAATTTCTGCAACTTCCTGTTTTCATGTAGAGTCATGCAAAGTGCCTGCGTACGAAGACTGAGGATGAGCACAACACGTCACATAACTGCCAAATAATTACTTTTTAAGATTACCTGTCTGTACTGGTTAAATATCCAGCAGTGTAATCCGTAGCATCTGCAGCTGTCAAGCCCTCTGAGCTCCAGCTTGAGCACCTCCTCTCATCGTGCACACACACACACCCACATCGTGAGCACACTCCACATCAATCAATACTCGCCACTCAGGAAGCACAAATACAAATCTGTGATGGCATAATGCATGGAAGATCCATTCAATTACAGTTTTACGTCAATAGAAAGTCGAGCCAGGCCACTTATCAAACGACTGGATTTAGCAAGTGACAGACAAGATTTACCAGGAATTATCTTACAATTTATTACCTTGCCTCAACAGATGCATCATACCCCGCAACGTTTGCTATACCACATCTGCTGAGTGTATAAGCAGATTTATACAATGGACCACAATACCACAGTGGGAAGTTTGCCACCCTGAGCATTTGCTTTCTCTTAATTATCTTCCATTAAGACATTAATAAGATTATTATCCAGTCATAATATCAGCCTGTGAAGTGATGATGAAGAATTACCACCAAGGTAACTTTAAAACCAAACAGGGCTGCACAGTTAATCAAAATTGGACTTCTGCAACTTTCAAATCACATGGCGCAATATTTGTTCAAGGAGAACTGTGTTTGTAGAAAACAATTTAATTCAAAACTTGTGGCGCTGCAGAGTTGTCCTGGCCTACACATCATAAAACAACTTTGGTTGGTAGATTTCTGCAATAATCACACCATAATCTTTTTATTATGTTTTTCAGTGAAAACCAGAATGATTATGCAAAAACTGTCCTCCCTTCCAATTTAAAAAATCATTTCGCAATTGCAGTATCAGTCCAAATTAATCGCAAATTGATATTTTTTTCAAAATAATGCAGCCCTAAAACAAACGACACATACAGTATTGACATTTATCAGGTATTTATTATCATTCATAGAGATGGTTTACAATAATGGTAAATCTATATTATCTACTCTTACAAGCTCAGTTGGAGCAAATTCAACAATGTAGGTGAAAGGGCAACAAGTATAAAGAAGCTACGTATTCTTTCGGTCAATTGATTATACATTAAATACAAATATATCAGATCATGTTGGCAGTGAACATTTTCATTTTTAAATCAACATTTTCTTTAACTTTCTCTACAAATTTTTTTTTTTCAAACATGTCATGTCTACTAAAAATAAAAATAAAATCAGGTAGTGTGGCCCCAACAAAGCATGAAGCAGCTATACAGAGGGAGGGGGATCTTTTCATTGTGAAGTGCTAACTATCAATGTTCCCTTTCCTTTGGCTTCTCTGCTCATCCTGGTCCTTTTGGGTACAGATACACGTATAAAATAAGAAAAAAAAAAAAAATCATGAACAGACAGTTTTCACAATTTTTGTGATCTCACTCTACTGTACAGAAAGAATCGAGAGCTAGATTAACAACAAAAAATAAGAAATGCTGATAAATACAAAAAAAAAAAAAAAAAAATCCCCAAGAAGAGAGTGTTTGGTTATGTAGATGAAGCAGTCGTTTTTGGAAACTTCTGGAATATAAAGTCACACAGGCTGTGAGTGAGGCGGCCTTGCAGCGCACGACTTGGACCTCATGGTCAGAGCGAAGGCACGCGATCCAAATGAAGGTTGGGCCTCTCTGGGCTGCCGTTGTCTTCATCCTGGTTCATCTCGTGCTCGTCTGTGCTCTCCGGAGATTCGTAAGGGTAATTTTCACATATCTCCTCGTCCTCCTGCTCTTCTTTAATGCTGGTTTGATGAACACACAGGGAAAAAAAATTGCAATCAGGACTTGTGATCACATATTTATTTTAAACCACAGCTGAGACAAACACTGAGGAGATCTGGGAGCTGTGGAGCTGACACTTACAAAGCTTGCGGAGGGGACTGTGTTGCACTGCTGTCACTTTGGTATCCGGATCCATTAGCAAGAGCTCCATTCATCTGCTCCTGGAGAACATGAGGCAGGGAGTGCAGCGGGATGCTCCCCAAAGAGGCTGCGCTGTAGAGAGAGTTGCTGCCGTCTAGACCACCACTCTGAAATATATTTAGAGATAATATATTTCTAATAATGAGTCAACAAATACAAGATGCAGCTGTGACCACTTTCAGACCACTGAAACAATTTTAATCAACACAAATTGATTTTTTTAGGATAGCATATTTATTATGTGCCTTTATGTGTTTATTTGTGGTATATTTATCCACATCATGAGCTTTTACGTAAATAACAGAGGTGTAATGATACATCCATATGTTGATGCATTGATTTATATTTCTATGATCCGACTGCATCAATAGGTAAACAACAATGACTTATATTGTTAAAAAATTTGTTTTTCAAAGCAAAAATTGATTGATTAGTGCCTTGTATTTGGAACGTCGAATATTGTTATGTGAATGTGTTTTTCTGAGTTATAATTGCAAATGGTTGTTACTCTAGTTCATCTTCCGACGTTCTGGAAATGAGATTGCGTGAGCAGTGTCGCTTCAGATAATGTCTGATCATGGCAGGGAGGCGTCAGGAGAACGAGAGGTTTTCAGTCGGTGTTTGCGGTCCACACTGATTGAATAGAGGCCTTGAAATGAATATTTGTGTAGTTCAGTGTATCGTGCTTTTTCATTGTTTTACCTTCTCTACCACTGCATAGAAATAGGCATTTTCTTTCCCTCTATTTTTAGAAGAAAAAAAAAGTACTATACTGATTTCAAGTTATTGAATCGCATCATATCGTTCTTGTTCTCTCGTATCACAACCATGTATGGTAATACTCATTGTGTCATTGTTAAAATTTACACCCCTTGTGAGTAAATTTTTTCTTTTGTCAGATTCCTTTTAATATTTTACTAACACATGGCCACTGATAATTTTAAGATGTTTAAACAATTGTTTTAATGTTTCAAAAAGCTGTTGCTTTTTGAAGAACTTATGTTGTTAAAAATGCTACTACTACTACAAATTCTACTACTACTGATACTACAACTTCTATTTATAACAATATTAATAATAGTACACTACATGAGCTCTGCACTACAATTTAGCTTTCTAATAGCATGTTTACCGAAACGGGCTCATGTCAAAAACTTCATCTTTATTTATGAAACACTTTTCAAAATCGAGTTTGAAACATCAGATGACTCTTACCTGAGGAATTTACCCAGCCAAGCCCTGACGGTTCTGTTAGTTCTTCAGCAGAGAACTGTTGACAGAGATGCAACAAAAAGTTAACTTCAATTCAGCATGAACACCTAAAGGACCTAAGGAATACCTCAGTATAAAGTGAAATTCGGATTCTTAAGAGTTTGGAGGATGGTGACTTTTTTTTTACTGGGACTACCAAGATCTACACTGTGCGACAGCGCTGTTTTTTTTTTATTTCCAGATTTCCAACATGAACATCCAGCTGGTGATGATGCTGATTTTTAGTCTTTTAACACAACATCATACAGGTAGCCAATGACTGCATGTCGAAGCCCCTCTGGCAGGTCAGCTGCAAACATTAAAAGGTCTGCAAGAGATAACTTTCTAATGGAGCTAATATTGGTGTAGTTAGTCTGCTGGCTACAGCTGATGAAATCTACCTGCGTTAGTCATTTCACCCATCAAAAGTATCAGTTGCCAGGCAAAAATAACAAACCTGCTTTTGTTTCATCAATTGAAATCAGAGACTTATTGTTTCAAACACTGCTAATGAGCGTTATCACTACATACTGCAGATATGTGCCTTGCGAGAACGGGAAACTTGCATAGCAACAGTAGGCTAACCGTTGGGGGTATGGCTTAGTAAACTGTGTAATGCCCTTAAGCTGCTGGCACTGTGAGCAACTGCCAACATACACAGTGCACTTCCACATCTGTTTGTTTAATAAAAAAATAAACACAAGACAAGACTTTGAGTCATACTGGCAAGACATGACAAAGCAGATGGCGTACTCGACCACCTGCCGACAGTGGCGATACAGAGGGATCGAGATGGGCAACCTGACACAGATGTGGCACTTCACTGTGTTCACATCCATTTACTTGTGTGAACATGCCAAATTTTCTTTGTAGCACACTAAGTCTTTGCACCTCCTCAGAGAATGTGCTTACAGTAAATACTGTATATGCTGATTAGGTGGAACCAGAGGGTCAAAAATATCTTCCAAGGAAACACAAAAAGTTCTATTTACACGTCCAAAGTACACCTACCCGTTACCAGCAGTCTTCTGGGGCCGCCTTCTGTGGAATTCAATCTCATCTACTGTCCACACCGCCCCCTTTACGTTTTCCAAACGTACAAAGCATTTATGGAGGCTGAGGTTGTGTCTGACGGCATTCTGCAAGATTAAAGAAAAGAATACAGACAATTAAGTGTAAATTCAACCAAATTTTTTTTGTTTGTGTGACTTTTAACACGGAGAAAGCCCATACCTTCCAAGTAGCTGCGTTGCGCCTGAAATACGCAAAGTTTCTTGTGAACCAGTTGTAGATTTCATTTAATGTCAGCTGATTGCGAGGTGATTCAAATATTGCCTGAAAGACACCAAAAACATGGAAAAGAAACCGGAAATTTAACGATGAAAGATGTGGATATGCTCAATTTTTGTATGAAAGGCCGCCACTGTCACACAAACTTTTACATTTTTATTTTCAACACTATTTTAATATTTCTGTTCGTGTCTAAAATGAGAAAAGTGGTCATTACCTGTCTTATGAGAGAAGCATAAGTAAAGGGAGGTCTAACTTCTGTGCTCAAGTAGAACTCCTTATTGTCAACAATATCTGCGACAAGACAAGAAATATTTACACATAAACAAACAGGGAACAGAAAATAACATGTTACAGGATGTACAATAGATATACAGTATATATACAATAGGGGTTTCACCAACTAATCGACTAGTCGGCACTGTCAGCAACTGGTTGTGCTGTTCTTGTTTGACTTATTTTGTTCTTCTTGTGTTTAGAGGAGCCACATTTCTAGGTCATTTACTTTCTCGTCAAGCTTCTAAAATGTAGTCCTGCAAAGTCTGACATGTCACAGTGGAATGTTTGAACCCTCTGGAGTACAGAACACAGTTTTTTATTGGTCACAAGAACCTCTCTTTGTACGTCTTTGTTACACAGCGACTACTTGACCAGTCGACCTCCATTTTGAAAAACTTGGGAGACTAGTAAAAATTGGTAGTTGTGAAACCCCTAATATACAACACAATAAACAACAGTTATAAGGAAAAAAACATAAAAATATGAAAATAAAACCTTTCTCTGAACCCTATTAAATGATGTTTTTGTACATTTTAGCAGAGGATGTTTCAGTTCGAGACATGTAACAAAAAGCTCCCGGTATATTTAGTTCTAACTGTTGTAACTGTTACCTTGGCTCACAGAGCGGCTATATCGCCTCCGTACAGGAGTTCCAGTGAACATGCTATTGGGAGTGAGGACTGAAGGGGATTCGGAGAGCGGCGTCAGGGGTGTGGAAGGTGCCGTGGCACTCTGAGACACACTCATAGTAGGAGGGCCTTTGGGCAATGTTGCCTGGGAGAAGGATACATTAGACACCAGATTAACCTGAAAAAACAAAGCGGTTAAGTCAGCAAAACGTCATTGGAGCTACAAGCAAAACAATATTTATTTTAATTGAAGGAAGGAGTCACAGCAGGTACTTACAGGCTGTGCTGCGGGTTTGGGTTCAGAGGACTTGAGATGAGCCATCATAGCTTGCAGTCGTTCTTTGTCCTTCTTCAGCTGTGTTAGACGAGAAGACCGAAATAGAAGTTGAGATTTTGTGAATTCACGGCTCGTTTTAAACGATGAAATGAAATTCATTGAGAGAATTACTTCTTTTCTGGCAGCCTGTAAAGTGTAATTATCAAAAGACCTCACTTCTGTTTTCAGACCTAGTGTGAATACACCATCGCTGCTGACATTTAAGCAGCATTCACTGCCATAAAGTCCTTCCTTTATTTTTTTCGAGACTTTTTAAAAAGGACAGGAAACTCCCCTGCACCGAGCGAT
>JAPZDX010000002.1:21146683-21156790 GCA_029783625.1 Naso annulatus | reverse complement strand
TTTGTTTTAGTCATACTGCAGCAAGCAGGTCTGACCATAGTCAGTGCGCTGTGAACATTTTTACAAAAAAAATCTACTTTCTGCATCATTTTCCCACACATTGATTCACTGTGATCTCTAATCTGCGAGTTGGAGCTCAACGCACTTTAATATATAAAAAACAAAGGAAATAACAAATACAAGACATATTAAAACAGTAATATAACAACTGAATTGCAGTAATCGCATTATACTGTTAATGTAGTCAGAGCATTGTAGACTACAGAACATAAATGACTTAGAGATCGCAGTAAAGAGTAATCTTGTGCAGGGCAGCAACTAATGATTATTTTTTTTAATATTGATTAATCTGACAATTTTTTTCTTGATAAATCAATTGTTGGCTTTTGCTATCATTAAAATATACAATTATAATTTCCACAGCTGAAGGTGTTGTCTTCAGATGTCATGTTTTTGTCGGAGCAACAGTCCAAAATTCAAAAAATATTCGTTTCACTTTCATATATGACAAATGAAAGCATGTAAACCTCTCATTTGAGAGGCTGGAACAGGCAAATGTCTCACATTGCAGCTTTAAAAGGATGAAAGAATCATTCCTCTATTAAAAAACTGCCTTTGTTTTCTGTCTGACAATTAATTGACTTATTATCGCAGCTCTGTGCCTTTTTTTTCTTTGCCTCAAATTCAAAAAATAAGAATCTATAGCTACTCACAGCACTGCTTATCTGTTATTCTCAGTTCACTGGTCAATCTAGCAAGCTGAACTAGATCTACTGCCACTTCAGCTAAAAATGAACCAAACAACAACAACAACAACAACACCGTGTGGCTTAGGGGAATTAGAATTCCATCAAAACAACAACAACCAGTACCACAAAAACAACAACATCCTCTGCTAGGCATGCAGCAATTACCACACCATCCCCCTCACTGTCAAGCCTCACAGCTCAAGGAATGTTTACAGTAAACATAAACAGAGTAATCAAAATTTCACAGAGATATAAATAATGAATAAAAAAGCATACAGAGCCTGTTTATGAAAACAGAACTTGAGATTCGTATTTTAATTAAGGTCTGAACCACAAACAAACATTTCTCTCCAAGGCAGAGTCTGTTTTGAATCGGGTAAACAAACTGACAGTGAATTTCACACAGGCTTTGGGCTAACAATAACAGATGACTGCCTCCTAGTTTGTCCTTTCTTATGAAATTCAATGCTGCAGAGGTGGCCACCAAAGCAATGAAAACAGGTCTATCCCACAAACAGAGCCAGTTGGCCCCTCTATTTTTCTGTGGACACCATCAACACAACAACAGCCTTTGCCTAATCCCCGTTGCCATGGTAGCCAGCAAGTCCAAACATCTTCTGTTGTTGTTATTGTTGAAAGTCATACCAGTGAGCAACTGAGTGTAAACACAGATCTGTTCCCGCAAGACTGGTCTTGTGAACTCTGAGATGACTGACAGCAAACAGGAACACTGAAAACTTGCTGAAAAACAAACAGAATATGCCTCCCCTTTTGAGATTTAATACTCACCAATATGCCCTGTTGTGTGTGGCCCCAAAGAGAGAGAGAGAGAGAGAGAGAGAGAGAGAGAGAGAGAGAGAGAGAGAGACATTTGCAAAAACACCCATACTTGCTAATAACCTCAACTGTAAATAAATATATCAAATTACATAAACACAGAAATGTGACCTCACTTTCACTGACAGACACATGCCGTTATCTAATAACCCTGATTCAAATAACCTGCAATAATAACACAGAAAGAGTGGGACAAACCTGAAAGTCCACATTGGAAAGTCTGTCGGGGCACTGAAAAAACACGGCAACAACGTTCTGCCTGACAGTCTAACAGAGCCTCACTCACCTAAATGATTTGAGCATAAACAAAACTAACAGTATAACACTGATCCCTCCGCCCACCAGGAGTGGTGCTCTGCTCTCCCTCTCTTTCTAAACCTCGGTGCAACCTCCCCCTATCTCTGTGCTCCCCTTCAGAAATGTTAAACACGGCAGCCTGGAGATGGATGGTCAGAGTGAGAAGTTACTGGAAGCATCAACATGTGGAAACAAAAAACAACAACGAGAAGACAAAGCAGCACACATTCTCATATAGCCGTATGCTGTCTGTCCTGCGCACACTAACATCACCTATTTATGTACTGACAGAAAAAGCTCTAAGGATATTTGCCTACATGTACATAAATTCAAAAACAGCATTGGTGATAACAGTTTAGTGAATTTGAAGGAAACTGCATTGCACATAAAAACAAAAACAGTGAATTACCTGACAATAGAGCTGCAACGGTTAAACGAATGGTTCATTAATAGATCAACAGAAAATTAATCACCAACTATTTTGATAATCGATTAATTGTTTCATTAATTTTTCAAATAAAAAAAAGTCAAAAGACTTGCTGGCTTAGCCTCTTAAATGTGAGGATTTGCTGCTTTTCTGTGATCATTTATGATCATAAATGAGGAGTCTTTGTGTGTTGGGCTGTCGTTTGGACAAAAGGAGCAAACTGAAGACGTCACACTGGGCTCTGGGAAATTGAGATGAGCATTTTTCACACTTTTTTGACATTTCATGGCGTAAATGATTGATCGATTAATCGTGAAAATAATCGGCAGATTGATCGATAATGAAAATAATCGTCAGTTGCAGGCCTCTCTGACAATTAGTCGATCATCTTAATGCTCAGTCAGGCGGAAAACAAAGTTATCTTTGAAAATGCTTGTTTCGTGCCTCAGCTCACGTGTGTCCAGTTTGCAGGATCTAGGGGGTTCTTTAGGAGGAAAATAATCTTCATAACTATGTTTTTATTAGTCTTAAATCACCCTAAAATAAAATGTGTTTTTATCACCTTAGAACAACGAGCCCTTTGTATCTACAGAAGGAGCGGGTGCTTCTCAACAGATTCTGCCGTGTTGCACAGCACCATGATTCTACAGAAGCCCAAAACGAACAAACTAAACTCCGGTTCTAGAGGGCCTTTGGCGTTTTTCACTAGAGTTTCTACTACACGCTTGAATGAGGAGGGTGAGTAGAGGTGAATTCAGTTGAGTGCAATCTACAACCACACCACCAGATGACAGTAGATCCTGCACACCACATGATATTATTAAGATACTGTACTAAAGTCATGATACGATATTATCATGATATTGTGATATGTTGACTATTGCGCTTTTATATATATATATCTTACATATGTGAGCAATTTTTCCCCCTTTTCAACTGAAAATCATTTTCCCAAAATAAAACTTTGTCAACTTTAACTGTTTCAAATAATTAGATACAGTTTTCAGTCTTTTCGTCATACTTCAATTTCTTTTTTTAATGCATTTTTTTACTACCTTACCAGACAGTGAGCACCAGTTAGTGGACTAAAAAAAGTCAAGTTATTTGTATTATTCCATAACCCAAAAAGCTGAGTTTGTATTTTCAACATTTATCAAGAATACATGTAGTAAAATATCATTACCCGGTGTCATTGAATCGATACAGTACTGTCACCCGAAATATCACGATATTACTCTGTACCGATTTTCCCCACTCCCACTACACACCAGACCTCTAACGTTAGACTGTCAGAGATAACGGCTTGGTTGTTATAATCTTGATTATTTGATCAAATGTTTTAATGACAATATCAGCAATATGCTATGATAATTTAATAGATTTCATTACATTTAGAGCAGTGAAAATATTCCCAAAATATTTGAACAGGGAAGAAACTAGAGATTATTTGCTTTAGATTATTCTGCAGACTATTTTCTTAGTGTTGAAGTCTTTTTGTTTGCTCAATATCATGTGGAAGAATACTGAGAAATGCCCATAACATGTATGTCGTATTTTTGTGGTATATTCAAATACTCAGTACTACATGTATGACAACAATTGTGCTTTTAAGAAACTGTTGCAGATGTTTGGTATTGATGCAGCTGGGAATGACTGACCCTGGGTGCCTCTGGAGGAGGAGTCTGGCTACTCCTCAGTCGACTCTCATTCTCGGTATTATTCCCGTTCTCTGTCTGACTCGCTGGAATGGTGTGGCTTGTTGGTTCTGACCCAGACTCATGCATCTGGACTTCACTGACCTGAGAGAGGAAATAAGTATGAGTCAAAGCCAGAAGACACAGCAGAAGAGTATAATGAAGTACAGGAAGCAGACCAACAGAATACTGCTTTCCGGATGTGTTTGACTAGGCTTATAATTGACAAGGTGTTAAAAAGGTCCATTCTCCAAGGAATTTTTAACAATGTAGACTCTGAAATTGTCCAATAATGTACTCATTCATCGCGTCAAAGAAACTTGCGAGAGCAACAGCACTAAAAATTAAAAGCTGCAAAGTTATAGCTCTACCCACCAAGACAAACATTCCCTTCTACAAGTGAGAGAGGAACATGCAAGGTCTATTTGTTGAATAACTGAGTGCTGCCATGACTACTGTAAACACAGGGGCCCTGGGTCCGTGTTTATGTGCAAACATATCTTCCTTCTGGAACAATTTACCATTAACCAGGTGGTGCGATAAACGGTTGTGGCAGGTAGTACAATGCACAAGTAGGCTTTTATGTATACAGCTTGGGAGTGTTTTAGTCAAACGCTAGGCAGCATAAACAAAGGTAAATAAAGTAGGCAAACAAATAATGTGAGCAGATGGAAACCTCCACAGAAAACCTCGAATGAAACAGACCACATAGCCTCAAGGATAATGCCATTATTTTCAGGGCTGCTCAACTATCAAATTCACAGACTAAAATTAATCTTTGAATCAATAAATCAGTTAGGCACCAGTGAAAGCCGACATCAACATACAGGCAACATCTGAGAGATGATCAGTTTAGACTATAAACACCCGTATAAACCCACGACCAAAACCGCACCAACAGTTATCTACAGACAAATTAAAAAAGGGAAAAAAGCACACAGTGTTTCCTGCATTTGAAAATGAGTAATAGATGACTACTGAATGCTAAGTTATGTCTAGCTGAGGAAATGTGTCATTCATAGACAAGTCATAACTGAGACTGGGCGCCAGTAACTCAGTCCGTAAGGATTTGGCTTGTGAAGTGGAGGGTGGCCACTTCAAATCTTGTACCATGTTCTGGAGTGTGGACTGGTGGCTGGTGAGGCAATGCCTGCCAAAGTGAGCTGCCTGGAGCAGTGACTGTGTGACGTCCCTTTCACTATGACAGCTCGCCACTAACGAATGTCTGTATAAGTTCTCCATGTACACATATGTGTGTATTCTGGGCCTATGTGTGAAATTTAAAAAAACTTAGAATCAGGTGTAGAGATTTATTTTCCTCCCCCAAAAATAAAATTAAACTATTTGTATAATTTCAGATCGATGTGTGAAATTTAGAAAACAGAGCGGAAAGATTCATTTCCCCAAAAGCTAATGAAGTGCAAAATTTAACCATTTATACAATTCTAAAGCGGAAGCCCATGATTTATACTATTTACTTTTGCTTTCACCTTCAAGATTAGTTCTGATGATAAAGGGAAGTGTTTCCTGTGGACTTGTCATGACATCACAGGTTGATTTTAGTTGTAAGAACCGCAGAACCGAATTTGAGAATTGAAAAGTCGTGCTGCAGTGCAACTGTTTTTTGGGATGGACTGTATGAGAATCCCATTATCAATATTTACTGCATTTTAAGAGTTCTCACCACGGGGGCAACTCTCCAGCTGAGCCACCACTCTTCAAAGGATGTAAAGGAAACACTGCAAGGCCGCCTTTCCTTAAGAAGGAGTAAACAATATGGACTCCCTCCCTTAAGAATATGTTTTTGCAACTGGTCTCACACACGAGCTTTTATTCAGTATTAGCAAAACCACTATTGTAAAAACAGAAGTGATTACATCATGAAATCCTCTTTAAAAAGGTTAAATAATACAAATTTCAATCAGTAGTGCTTATATATGTGAATGAAAACTAGACAAGAATGACAGATAAGAAATCCACAAGATTTTTCCCACAATTTAGCAGAGTAAACGTTATCATCTGTCAAGCTGCTGATAATGCAGATCACCCATTTTAGGATTTTTATTGCAGTGCATTATAACGCCAGTATTTCATAAATGGAAATATCGAATTTCCCCACTTTTACCTAAAACTTCCATAATCAGTCAAGGTTAGACAAGAATACTGAGTACAACTACAGCGTCTCTGGATGTGGCTTATTAATAGTCAATCACATGTAAGTATTATACTTGATCTACGGTTCAGTCTTGATAATTGCATTGTCTCTGCTGTCCGATCGATCGTGGTCAGCGCGGTCATCTAAAAATCTGGCTCGACTCGGCCCATGAGAAAGACTGAATAACGTTGCCATAGAAAGTTTTTTAATCTTTGTTCAGTAATGTGCTGTAACTTATCGAACTTAGCTACACCAATCTCCGCAACACGGTGCACAGCAAGCCATTTCACAATCAACACCTAAAACGTCACACAGATAATCCTGAAATAACATGATCTGTTATAACGTTTGTTTTTTTTGGTTGTGGCGATGTGATTTTTCATTCAGCAACGTTCAGCTAAACGCAATGTGAATGGAATCGATATTCGTTGACACAAACCATTGCGGTCTGGGGTTTGCGTTTAAGACTTGAACCTTTAACTCGGCATTTGGAGGTTTAAAAGTTAATATGTACGCGATGTAGGGAACGTATTGTTGAATATCCGCTGGCTTTCATAACCTATGTTAGCCAGACTAAAAAACAGTTTTCGACCAGCCCTGCGGATGGCGTTTATGTGAACAGTAACAAAAGCTAGCAGGCTGTCCTAACGCTAGCTTGTGAGAAACGTTTCTCTCCTCTCTTCGCTTTGCCTCCGCCAATATCACAATGAATCAAACGTTGTATTCGAAATTCTCTAAGAGAGTGTCAACGCAGTGTTGAACTAACGTTTACTCACCAAATTATGTGCGGGCGGACAGTCTTTTGACTCGGGGTGGTGTCTGAAGAATGAACCTCGGAGCAGTGCCTTCCTTGGTAGCGAGCTAGCCACAAGTTGCTAACAGAGGGCGTGGCTTAGGTAAAAGTAAACAATGGTGACGTCACGTTCACACGCGAGACAGTTTCTACAGAGCGTTTCAAATCATCTTGCGCAGCGTAAGTATCGATCCTAAAAGAAAAAAAAATATATATATTCTTTAAGGAAAGGAATGCAAGCTAAAATACCACTCTAATCATTTATATTTTGAAATATGAAAAATGGCCATTTTGAAATGATACTAATTATTCTTTTGCGACAAAATATCCAGACTTAAAATGTGATATTTTACAAATCTCCATCATCTATAGAAAAGCATCACTACCACAGCATGAAATAGACATGTTTCACGATTTAATGAGTTTCATTTCCTCTAAATCTCTCAAAACGTTTCTACAAAACGGTTCTCCTAAATTAGCCTACCTCTGCCAGTAACTTAAAGCGGAAAAACTCACCTCCAGGAAATGATTGGCTCATTCCTGTTACAATAAAATCGAACATGAAAAATAATTTTAATCAGTTAAATAGTCAGGTCCTATTTTGGAGAGGGAGTAATGTGAAATAATATTATCCTGGAGGATGTGTTATTTAAAAAAAAAAAGTGAAATATTCCCTAAAAGACGAAAGATTTCATAACCCAAGGCAGGCAGGGAGGTGTCTCAGTCAGATGGCAGACGTGCAAAAACAGTGTTATCCCAAATGCAGATAATAACACATCCTGCTCATTACTGTGAACATGTTTCGTATATAGGGGCAGGCTAGTACAGGTGCTGCTTGTAATGATAAGCAGTGCAATAACTAGGTTACTTATCTTTATGTTCTTCTATGTCTATATGCAATTACAGTCACTGTAAGGACAACACTGCATGTATCACGTGGAGCTGTGTTCTTTGAAATGTGCCCTTCTTGTTAACTGTCATTGTTAACTGGAAACTATGTCCATGCTTTGATGCATCCACAAGAGGGACACATTTTCCTTCAGACTGCCATGAAATGGTGCCTTCTCTCCTGAAGCAGCCTCATCCTATGAGCATGATCCATGTGAGAACATGGCCTCTCAGTGCCTTAGTTTAAAATACAGAATCAGTGTTGTCCCAGTGGCAAGAAATGCCTCCAATTATTAATTTTAAAAAAGTAAGATCAGAATTATTTTTGTTGAGAAATACACTGTAGACTACCTTCATTCTCTCATATTTATTGAAAAGTTGCATATTTGCGTAACCACCCAAGTAGTTCTAATGTATTTAATGTCAAGCTTATGGTTAACCTCAAGTATGATATAATGAATCGTGATTCACTACAAAAAGGATAAAACTCATGCACAAGCCTTTGAACCTACCAGCAGACCTTGAACGTTTTTATAACACTGAACACTCTGACAATCATTTCTAAAACTAAAGGTTCTTAAAGCTCCGAAGCAATGCTGTTTGTTTTTACACCATATTTACAGTCTTATGATACAGTGAGTTTTCCAGACAGCAAAAGGTGAAAGTTTACGTGTCTTTATTTCTCAAACATGTGTAAAACTACGAGACAAACATGAGTACATACAAGTCCAACATGCTGAACACAGATGACATTCTAAACTGCTGGTAAACACAAGGCACCGTCCAGGATCAACAATCAGTACAAGGTCTGTGTATTAAACTGTCTGCGATCTGAAGTGAGTGGTCAGCTTGTGAAATTGTACAGTATTGTAGTTCTCTTATCCCTACAGTATGTGCTGATAAAGGGAAAAGAAAGTGAGTTTGGCAGTCGGTGATCTGCAAATTACGTCCTCCTGTGAAAATTGCTCAGCAGAAACATATGAATTTATTGAAATCATAGCAGCAGTCTTTCTGTGGGCTTTAATGCATATTCCATAGCTACATAATAATGAGCTCAAACGTGGTATTATATACATATAAAAAAAAAATCTTCTCTTCTCTGTGCAGCCTAGAACAGTCAATCTCTCCCCCACAAGTACATTCTATGACACACAAACACATGGGAAAGGTACGTTAAAGGTTCAGATTCTTGAATTTCAGCGTTTCCCTACTATGTTTGTGATTTTCAATTTTTACAAAAACAGCCTTTTACATTTTAAGACCACAGGAAAAAACAAACGTCACATCTCTGATTCTGAGAGACACTGACGTTGTTTTGGAGCAGCAGTAGTAAAGCAACACTAACTGACTTGTTTTTACAGATTTGACCCTGCTGCAATGGTTGCATCACTTCAACAAACACGCAGGATTAAAACAAATACACTTAAAGAGACCTAAAGCAACCCCTTAAGGACAGCAAGATGTGGAGCAACTTTGCTTTTTGGTGTCCTTCCCAGGATATACTTCTGTGTCTTGTGTTATTTCCTAGGGCCAGTTTTATTTACAAATGGCAGGCTTCACAAATTTCATCTTAACATAAGTCATATGAATACATAAAAAAACATACAATTTCAACTCTGTCATCAACTCCTCTCAGTTAATATTAAAAGCAGAAAAAGTCCATCACATGAACAAAAACAGCTTCACTCTTCATCAGAGAAGGTGACGTAAAATTGAAAGTGCTTGATTTGTGATAGATGCTTAACCAAAATGACAACCACTACGCTGCAAATTCTCTGCAAATTCTACAGAATGATTGCATGTATTTCTCAGCATCTACTCATTATGTTCTGTGTACTGAGGTCATTTTATTGTAACAAGAATATATTCCTTTCCCACTTAAATCCTACAGAAGAAAATAAAAAAAGAATGTGCAATTTTCTGCTTATACATTAGCATTACAGCATACTGAAAATGTATGTTCTCCGGTATAGGCAACAGTATTTTGGCTGAAACATACAAAACAGAGAAAAAACTAGAAAAGCTTTGTTATGTATTGTTATGATAAAGTCTTGTGGAACTAGACGTCCTCTTGGATCAAAAAAATGAGATTTAACTGTGCTCAGAAACTGCACATTGTACGCTATAATACATCTAAAAAATCTGACTGTACATCACCTACTGTTTTTTGTTTTGCAAAATGTTGCAGTATAAAAACATATAAACACTGCCATAGACAAATTCAAACTAATAGGGCTTTTGCTTTTTTACAAAGTATTTTGGATCTT
>JAPZDX010000002.1:21136320-21146583 GCA_029783625.1 Naso annulatus | reverse complement strand
AACAATTCAAAAACAAAAAGACTGTTGTCATATGACTGCGTGCTTGTTGAGGCAACTTCGTTTTTATCAGCAGTATCGACGGCTTTGTTGGACGTGTTCTTCCCTCAGTTCCTAAAAGGGGTGTGTCTTTCATTATTTATACAGAATTTTTTGTCAGTCTCCATAATTGTTATATACAATTCAATACATTCAATACAAAGATGTAAATATGTTTTGAACTCGCAACTGTAGATCTGAATCTGTGTTGCTACTATCAGTTTTCCCATATATGAAGGAAAGTAAGATCTGCCATTGAAAGTTGAATATACTTGAAAGCCTTTTGCTTTGGAGCTTAATGTTGCCTTTCCTGACCTTCCTGCTCATTTATGCATGTGCCAGCAAACATCACCATTGTTGCAGACAGGTGCCGCCCCCCAAACCTACCCAGCCACTGAAATAATGACCATTACTGAGACATCACGAGAATGTGTCAGCCAGCATAGTTCACAGGCCTTTCTCAGGTTCTGTCTCCTTTACACACTGACAGTATTATTTCATCTGGCAACTGTCATGATAATCACTACTAGAGGAAAGAAACAGAGGCGAGGTGGGAAGATGTATAAATATATCCTGCCTATAAATATTACTTCAGAGTTTCTTCCTTGAAACTTCACATAGCGACAGTTCCTTTACAGGCGGCGTTTGGTGTGAGAGCAAAAATGCTGGAAAAAACAATCGAGATGTCTTAGCAAAAGTGAGTTTATTTGCTGTGTTAATGTGAGCCCTGAGGAAAAGCGCAGCTGCATTTTAATAAGGTTAGAGCCACTCCTTTGAAATTTCAGACATTCATTCACCGTGATCCACAGATTTAACACAGACCGTTTCAGTCTCCCATGAGCTGTTCTCACACTTGATAACAGTGAAATCTTTTGTCCGTACAGTTTGGCTCAGAATAGCTTTCCTCAATTCCTTTCACTTTGTCCCACATTGATAGCAGTACATGTATGATAACTGCATTCCACACACCCTTAGCGAAGTTTGGTTAAGTCCATTTGGTTTATTGATTCATTTAAGTCATTGCTATATGAGAATCTTGATTGTTTTGAAAGAAACACTTGAGAAATTCTGATGGCAAGAGGAACAAATTCTTTGAAACAACATTTTGTGTTCTTTTGTGATATTATGAAGGAAATCTTTAAATTACGTGTAGTAACACAGTCTGTTATTCCCATCAGTGTTCCTCTGTAAGCCTGCTGTTGTGAAACTGCATGGGTGGGCATGAAAACGTAGTTACTGCAGGCAGAAAACAGGAAAAATCCACTGATTGACAGTCATAATACATGGGCTACATTTTGAGGTAATTAAAATGACACATTAAGCAACTATGAACTATGATCAGCTGCTTCAAAATGTGCCCAAATATGATCAAAAACATGTTCAAAAGCAGAAAAGCATGTGAAGTTTAATTTAAAGGTTCTTATGTCTTGATCGACCTCCTTCAAAAGCATGATGCTCCTCATGTGCTGAAGGAAAGCAAAAACAACAATTACTCACATTTTATATGGTGGTTCTGTCAATCTACTTCAAAAAGCATGACATGTCATCGGTTACAAAAATTCCAAGAAAATACTCACGTTTGTAAAATACCGCTTTGAAAGGTATTTGCGGAAGGAGCTCATGGATTCTTCCTAAGATGTTGGACTCGTTAGCGCAAGAAGCATTTCCATTCCACACCTGAAAGACGTCCTCTCTGTCTCTGACACTGACGCTGACCCCGACTACTTCATCCTCTGAAAGAAAAGCAACGACATATGAGATTAATGCATTTCAGTCTTTTAACATTGTTGACATATAACAGCAATTCTACTTTAATTCCGAGACAACAATCCACTGCACTTTCAAAGAACTTTACCTGAGGCACAATAATCACTGAACTGCTCTCCAATAGTAGCCAATAGCAACTCCTTCCACACGACAGACTGTAAATACAGAGATGGATTTGTTAAATTGTATATGTGATATGCAAATAATGGACAAAAAAACATCCCAAAATTAAATTATGTCACTTACAGTACACTCTTTGGGTACTTTCATTTTCCAAACACCGCCTTTAGCATTGCTTTCTTCTTCCCTGTTTGCAAACCAGCAGAAGACATTTTACAATCAAGTTTTAAACAGCCTCAACACTATGAACATGCATGTTTTCTAAACCTAAATTTAAAGCCTTGAAAATACCCTCATTTGCAATAATGTGACATATAGCCAAATATGAAAAAAAGATTTTTTTTTAAAAAGGCCAATAATTAATGTGATAAATTTGGTTTAAAGCCTAAAAAGAACGGATCAAGTTTGTGCTGATTCTATGAGCTCTATGCTTAAATGCATTAGCTACATCCTTAGGAGAAAGAGGCTGTAATGTGAACTGGGAAGCATGGCTCACAGGGTATACACAAGCACTATTAATAGGCTCCTAATCCTAATATGGGATTAATGGATATGAATGAATAATGGATCTTAATATACAGGTCCTTAAATAAATTATGACCAGCAGCAAAATGCTTATTAAAAGCTAAGCAGATCTCTTCCTGATAAAATAATAAAAAGTTATTTCATTTGACATGCACAGCTTGAGAACAGGGGTTTTTATGTTTCATAGAATTCATTGCTTTGCAGATTGTGGCTGAATTTGAATATAAGCAGTGAATTCATTCAACATGATTTGATTTGGCTTTGCTTGCAAAGGCTGTGCATTTATTTCTTAGTTGCCTAAAGGCATGCCAGTGGAATGGGTCCCCTGAGCATCTAGCGAGAGATCGTGCTTTTGTTTCTTGCTTTACACTGAGCTGAGAGTTCAGAGGATTCGCAGGATTTGATCTCTCCTATTCTGAACTTTTTGACTTTTTGCACATTTCGGGTCGACGCTTTAAAGTCCCTCTGAAGAAAACCAACAGAATTCCATGTCCTTCACTCCTTCTGTTTATCAGGCTGCTAAATGCCAACGAAAGTCTTTTTAAATGAACATATTTATTATTGTTTGGGGTCCGACCGATATATTAGTTTGCCAATATTATCTGCCGATGTTGGCCAATTGCAGATATATCAGTATCAGCATATTTGTTCTCCGATAGGGGCCGATAGTAAAACTGTTTTTTAAGGCTAGAAAAATGCTTGAACTAGTAATTTAAAATGTCGTAATCACCTAGTTTGTCCAGCAGAGGGCGGTCCATTTTTTTTATTGGTAATAAGTGAAATGTTTTACTGTTTGGTGCACTCATGTTTGGAATAAAGTTTACTAGATAGCCTGCCTCCATTACGCATCTTTGTCACATGTATTTGATAACCACATTCAAAATATTTTTATAGAATATCGGCTGATGTATCCGATATCGGAATTTTCTTACTCCCTTATACCCGTATTGGCATCAGCCCCCAAAATTCTATATCGGTCAGGCCCTATTATTGTTGTTCTTAAATCACAAGTTGGTTTGTTTTTGTGTCTCTTCTTGTGGTTCTGGACATGTGCAATGTATTTTTAAGTGGCTCTCTTATTTAGTATGTATTTATATTATTCATGAAACCTCATATTTGCATGTGGCCCTTGGGTGCATCTCTTGCCCAAAGACTGACCTACTGTCCCTGACATACTGTTGTTTGCTGCTGTCTGTGAGTTTGTGTTTGTGCTCTGGGTAGATTGTAAAAACTGAATTGTCTTTCTAGGATAAATAAAGTTGTCTGAATCTGAAAAAATTCCAAGGAATTGCAAGAGATGACTGAGGATGGCCTATAGAAACCTACCGCCATGACAAACTGGAGGTTCAACATACAGTTTTCAGGGCAGTAAATTAAAAACATTTACAATAATAGCATACAGGATAGACCCATTAAAACTATTTTAACATAAGAGCAACACCTACACCTCTGCCAGTTCTATCTATTTAGTGTTTATTATAAACATTCATAAACACATCAGAATTATTTTTGCCTTTTTAAGACATGTTTCTGTGACAACCAGAATATCAGGTTCAACTTGTGAGACAGACCAACATTTGAAATTAAAACCTACCAGAGTGGTTTTCTTTCTCCTCTCATCAGATGATAGCTACATCTCAGTGGCAAGCTGGAGACGCCGGGTATGTTGTTGTAAACTCTCCAAAAGTTCTACTCCAGTGCCAAGGTGAAAAGAGGAAACAGACAGTACAGACAGTTGACATTGTAAATATTTCACATTTGTTACTGTGTAAAAAATGACCGTCAAAGGTCTTTTCCTCATTGCCTTTCACAACACACACACACACACACACAAAACATTATTTATCTATATGGGTATTTGAGTTGCTTAACGACTCGCCACAATCATTATGAAGCCTTATTATATTACCTCCTGTTTTGTTTCTATGTCAGCAAACTTGTTTAAAAACATGGTCAGCGGTTCTCTAAAGCCTTTATGTGAAAGTTATAACATGCTGACAACTTGATATTCAGAATACTGGTAGAATATTGGAAAAAAAAAAACAATCAATCAAAGTAACACGGGCATAATCTCAAAACAGACTGAAAGTCATATGTTTAATGTTACTCAAACAAAGAATATAGTCTGTTACTAATAAATCCCGCATAGCATTTATTCTAATGTACAAAGACAATGGGGGGACAACATGCAGTTTCTTCATTTAAGTTTGGCTGAGGCCTTGGTGCATTTGGGAGGAAGGGAGGAAAACATCTCAACATGTAATCTGGAGGAAACTTGTATAATATGTAACAAAATGTACCAATACTGAAAAGCATCTTATACCTGGACGGTCTCCACAGTGTAGATTTTCTTCAGGTTGGACTCACATTCTGCTGCTGTTGTTCCCGGTAGAGATCTGAAACACAAAAACAGACAGAGACATTTAATAGATCCCATTTATTTAATTAAAAGGATTGTAAATCTCAGGTCTTCTGATTAAATGCTTCACGTTCTCTGTGCATTTCTTTCAGTCAGTAGTTCAGTGAGCTGCTCACTGAGCAGGCAGGTTAGTGGCGGCGGTGGGGGTCAGATGACGAATACGCGTAAACAGTAAACAACACTGACCCCATTTGAACACAGCACTCTCTGATTTGAACACACTGCGTACCATGAGGCTTGTGTAGCTCACTGTCTCTCTACTCTATTGTGATTATTTGACACTAATTCTGAAATCAATCATAACCTGATTTGTAAATTTGGAAATATCTATCTCCCTATCTGTCTATCTATCTGTCTATCTATCTATCTATCTATCTGTCTGTCTGTCTATCTATCTATCTATATATATACATATATATCTTCCTAGGCAGATAGACAGATAGATAGATAGATAGATAGACAGACAGATAGATAGATTTAATAAAGAAAAAAAAAGCTTCACTCAACAATGGCAACAGACACGTGAGCAGTGACTCAACAACTTCTGAACAATAACACCTGTGCTCATAAATACAAGTAATTTTACCAGTAAATCCAAAGGATAAACTCGACCTAAATTTTCTGAAATCAAGTAAAGTTATGATCTTATGCAAGTTAGTCATAATTACGCCCTTTTGTTTATTTTAAGATCCCTCCAAGTGGAGGACTTGCGTATGTAGGTCAGGGCACAACAAGTTGAAAGCAAAGCTCCATTATTGGGCAATGTTTGTTGAAATATTATTTTTCTGTGATTACTAAAGACAAACAATCCAATTGTCGCTGTTAAACACGCCTAAAATATGATCTGGATGACTTGTACCAGGCCTTAAAAATTCGTCAGCTCCCTTCTTTGTTCTCCAAAGGTCAGCCACAAAAGGTTCATCTGCTTACACTCGCTGGAGATTATAACGCGTTAGAGGGACAAAAAGAAGCAGCGTCTTACCTATCAAGCCAAAAAGTCCAAGAAGAATGTAAAGGCAGAGTGTCGCTCTCATTGTTGTTAACGTTACTTGAAATCCTTCCCAAATCTCTGTCGCTGATATGAATGTTGTGATCCAGAAGAACCGGGCTGGTTGTTGTGCTCATTTGTAATGCAGCTACTGGAACTGCCATGGCGTTAGTTGTCTCTGAAAACTGGATGACTTCGTAAAAAACAGGGTTGTTATCGTTATATATAGGTTCGTTGGGTGAAATTAACCCCTATCAGCTGCTGACTCATTGGTCGCTTCGCCGGTTTGCGCCGTCACAACAACAGAAAAACGATGACGCCCGCTGTCTGCTTGCAGCACCTACAACACGCCAGAGCGACCCAGAAGTTTCAGTCACCGAGTGTGCACCTATTTTAAACAAAAATATGATTATTTACGCTAAAAGAACAAACAATATTTAAATTCTGGCTACTTATGCCGTTGCTAAGGGAGTATCTGAATACTTCGTTGATCTCAGGTTGAACTACAGAACTGGAGCGCAACTTCCGCAAATGTGACTACGTCATTTTGGACATGCGCAGTCGTTACTACCACCAGCTTTGTTGGGTTGCTGCTACCTGCTACTGCTAACTAGCAAGTATTTCCTGCGTGTGACTGGACTCAGCCATGGACATCGACGCACTGTTGGAAGCGTTTCAAGGCAATATGTCGAGCTTTCTAAATAAATTGTTAATTATTAATTAGGGGTTTTGACACTTGTTTTGACGCCTCTACCAAAATATGTAATGTTGTTGTTTGCTAACTAACGTAACGTTACGCACCGTAACTTAGCTTCCTAACATCGACTATCTATCGCAAGATGGTCTGTCCATGCTTAGCCGAAATAGTGACGTTAATGTTATTGTCAACAAAAAAGGATGCATACTCATTTTACACATTTGAGCCATTGTTCCTTCTATTGATATGTAACGTAGAGATAATGTAAACAGCTAGCTGGGTAACGTCACAATAAACACGCTAACTAACGTTAACTTTTTCAGGAACTTTCCAGTTCACGTTAGTTCACCAAAACCAGCGTTACATAAATTTATAATGTGAAATTAACTGATTTTCTTCTTTGTTAAACCGATTTTCGCTTGACATTTCTGATTATTGACAATAATTTAATCATTCCTGATGTACAGTTTGTGTATGGTCAGTAACATTAGCCTGAAACTAAACGGGATTCAACATTTTCTCAAAATATATATTTACAGAGCGCATTATTCTGTAATGGTCATGTGTTTGAGTTATTTCAAAACTTAAAAATGTAGTAAGGATCAAGTCAGGTGACATTTCAAACACTGGTTGTTTTGGTTGTTGTCAGATTATGTATGTTATTGTTGTTTGGAAGAACATGATTACTAATAATCTAGTTTCTCTCTTTTTCATGTGGGCATTTACAGATTTTGAGAAGAAAGGGAAGAAAAAGATCTGTCCTGTTCTGGAGCAATTCTTGTGTCATGTTGCCAAGACAGGGCAGCCAGTGTAAGTAGTGTGCAAAGGGCTCGTCATGTATCTTTAAACACAAGACTATCATCCGTTTTCTTTTAAATGTAGTCTGCTTGGGTAACTTTTTGTCTTTCCTATCAGGGTTTTTGCATAACTGCAGGTGAGGAATACTTTTTTTTTTTGTGTGTATGAACTGTATGCTGAAATATCTTTCAGGATCCCGTGGTCACAGTTTAAAACCTACTTCATGTTTAAGATGGAAAAAGTGATGGATGATTTCCACAGTTCAACACCAGAGCACAGGGGACCACATAATCCCAATGTAGACTATGTTCCCTTCGAAGAGATGAAGATGAGGATCTTAAAAATAGTGGATGGTTACAATGGGTGAGTAAAGCTGACAGAAGTTCATGTGACAATAAAAATGAGACTCTGCAAAGTGCAAAAAAAGACAACCTCATTGCCCCATATACATTCAGATTAGACAGTGCTGTCATGTTTGCCAAGAGTTGATGCTGGCTGCGAGACAACTATTTGTGCCTGTTCCTAAAAATATCTATTGATAATTTTTCCAGAATCCCATTTACCATCCAGCGTCTATGTTAACTCCTTACGTACCCCAAGAGAAACTATACAGGAACGCACAAGTTTCTCATGGGTTTAGAGAAGGTAACCACCCAAGATAAACACAATTCATAAATATTGTTCTAAAGCTTCTGTGGCCCTCAGTGGCATTCTAATATATATTCCAACGTATGTTTTTGTTTATGTATTGCAGAACGTAATGGTGGTCAGCTGTATGCACCCTGCATCAGAGTAAGTACCTCAGCTGTTAAGCTTTTGCACCCTTTGCTCTGCTGGCTTCAGTATTTCTGTGAAGCTGCTTCTCATGCACATTGACAGCTCCCTTGAATTTGCTTATTCAGTCACAACTATCAGGTTACAATTAACAGCCAGTTGTTTTTGTGCCTTTCTACGTCTTTCGAAGGAAAAATGGGGCATCCAGTCTAAACAGAATGAATGGAGTGATGTTTCCTGGTAACTCTTCTCTATATTCAGACAGGTGGGAGCCACATATTTGTCAGTTATAGACTTCCACAAATCTAAAAGTGCCTCATACACCAGCAAGTGGAAAGATGAATTAGTTTAGAGACAAATATACAAAAACCAACAAGGCTACGGTAAAGGCAGCTATGTCTTGCCTTTAAATTTGGGTCTTATTTGTTCTGCTGATTTGCCATCTTGTAATCTGACTTGCGTAAGAAGGATTTATTATCTTTTTTTCCCAGGCGAAATGTAAATGGACCGGGTACACCAAAACCACTCAACAGACCAAAGCTGCCAAGCTGTCATTCGCTCTCGACCAACGGACTCCCCGACTGTCCTGTCAGTAAAGAGCCGGAGCCAACCTCAGAGGAGGAGCACCATATCAGGTAATCAAAACAAGTATGGTACTTAATCATGTGGTAGTGCGAATGAGTGTTTGGTAGACTTGAGTTGCTCTATTCAGTATGTTTTCTGAAAAATTCCAGAAGAGGGTCCTTAGGACATTGATAACATACAGTATGTCAAGCCCAGACATTTCCTCATGTACAAATTATCCAGGACTGCATGTTAAAAAGAATTACATGTAATCTAATAATAGCTTTAATTTTAAATATACAAGTAAATGGACTGATTTCGTCTTTTTTTTTTTTCATTACTGCAGTGATTCCTCGCCATCAGAAGGTGATATTATACCAAACAGCGGGATAAAGAACAGACACCCTGAGGAGGAGGAGGAGGAGGATTCTGATGCTGACAAGCACGAGGTCAAAAGGCTCAAGACTGATGAAACGGAAGAGGAAGAAACAGAACATGAAGAAAAGGAGTCACCTTGTTGCAAAGGGTCAAAGAGCTTGTCCGAGACACCAGAGTCTTTGAAGGACTCTTGTGGTCAAGAGTGTGGAGATGAAACACCTTGTGACACACCTCCAGTTTCAGAGGATCATGGTAAGTGTTAACTCAGCTCCACTTAGGCTGACATATGCATACTTAAGCATTTAAGTGTTCCAAAACCTTTTTAAAACATTATGCGCAGACACGAAAATAGATTGTTCAGATTTAGCCTCATTTGAAGGCTGGAAAAGGTGGTGAAAAGTCTGCCATTGTATTCTCTCCCAGGCTTTTGTGCGCCTTGCCTCAGTGCGCTGATTTGTACAATTTTGGATAAGTACTCACACTTAGTCTTTACCTGAGGCCACTAACAGTTGCAGTTTGTGATACACACCAAGTTACAAAGGTTGTGTGAGAAGAAAGAGCTTTAGAGAGAAATTTGAACCCTGCCTACTGTCTGACCTCAGAACACCTAGCCAATCAGTGAGTGACGAGGTTGGGAGTGTAACGCCCAGGACACACATCCTGCGTTGTGTCTGCGTCGGCAGCACGTCTGCTTATTTTTTTGGCATCCATTTAAACAGATTAGAGCAGCCACACAGCACGCGGGAGACAGAGGTCGACGCATGTCAGGCGCACGTCGGCAGCGATGCAACACTTCAGCTGAGGAGGCCCACTGACCTTGTTTGTCGATTCGCACATGGTTCTCTGCTAAAATAGACAGAGGAATAACCTGTTGACGGTCATATTGACTTCATACCAGCAACATTCAGTGTAGTTTCAACATTTACATGATGACTTTCAAAATAAAACCTCTCACAAGCGTATATGTGCCGAGAATCCCTTTAATCAAAGATTAACCATTTGAAGGATCTTACTGTGTAAAACAGTATTTGTGTTTTAGGATAAATAACAGTCAAACCAGAGACCCTATAGTGAAGTTTAGCTTTGCTTTTTAATTTGGATTGATCACAGGCTTTGGCTGACTTTATCTAACAACATGGTGCCATCATACCAGCATGGAGTGGAGACACACCTGCAGTGTCTGAACAGGAACAGAAC
>JAPZDX010000002.1:21059169-21073393 GCA_029783625.1 Naso annulatus | reverse complement strand
TCAGCAACTCACTAGAGATCACTAACATGCATGTGCAAGGGGTAAGCTGGATATTTGTCAAATCATGGCTTAGTCTTTACTGAACTTAGAGCTTTGAGCATGTTTCCACCATAACAAGCTTCCATTTTGCAACTCAACTAAAACTGAACAAACAAGTTCTCTCAGGAGATACATTGACTTGTGAAATTCGTGCTGTTTTCTACTTGTGCAAACACACTCAGAGTTCCATGACAGATAAAACCAGTAGGTGATTTGTTAATTTTTAACAGGGGGGATAGCCCTCACCCTGATCAGTAATAAAAAATAAAATACAAGCAGAAGTCATGTCTCTTCTAAAGTGTTTTGTCAGAGGAGGCGCTTGGTTTTGTGTTTTATCTTCAATAATCAGGGAAATATTATGAGACTATCATCTGAATACTACAGGCAGCAGTGTGTCTACATGATCCTCTTCCATGACCACTGTTGGGGAGTAACTAGCTACATGTAACAAAACTATGTAATTTAATCACAAAATAAATGTAATTGTAATAAGAGAAAAAATGTGTAATTAAATTACAATTTCTTATGAAAATGTAGATGATTACAAAGGGGGTTACACCGGAATATTTTCTGTAAAAAGCTTATGTCGAATAATCCTCATCTTGTTGCTTTTGACATTTTCACTGAAGGCTGTTTAGTAAAGTTTGATGCTATTCTGATGATTTTGATTCATTCTCATTTGAAATTGCAGCGCCCCAGGTCTGCCATTAACACTGCCTGGTTTAAACATTTAAAAATGGTTAACGGGTGAAAATATTCATTAGAAATTTAGATAAGTATTTTAAAAAGTAATCAAATGTAATAAGTTACATCACTCTGATAATGCAATTAAAAATAGTTACATTACTTATTACACTTTAAAAATGGTAACTAGTAATCTGTACCCTATTACCTTTTTTAAAGTAACCTTCCCAAACTTGTCCATGACCACATATTGCTTCTTATTTAGGCTAATATCATGTATATAGACTGCAATATTTATAGTTATATAGTAGTACATAGAAGTACTTATAGTATGTAGTTTATAGAACAATAAGGATCTAAGACAAAACTGTCATGAAGGCGGGACTGAGTCTTCAGCACCATGGACAGCACCATGAATTTATCAATAAACGCACAGTTAAGCTATAGTTATTTTAGAGCCACAATTGAGTCCATAAATTCTAAAATGCACAATCCTCGAACAGATGAAGGATAAGTGAGTCAGACAGACGGGACTAACATGTTCAACCAAACAACCTCTCTGCCCCCTGCACTCTCTCCGCTATAGAGGATGGAGAGAGGGGTGGGGGATGGCAGGTAAACAAGGGGGATGCATTTTGGTCATTTTGCTATCCAAGGGGATGGCGTCCCCCCTTCATCCCCCCTCAAATCGCCTACTGGATAAAGCTGTTTGTATCTCTTGACAAAGACCAGCATATGCCCTTGCAGTAGGTACCATTGAATGGCCACAACTTGACTTGAGAGTAACTTTCCTGGATGACCCATGCTGCTGACATATAGGTGACAGTCATTGATGCCCTCTCTCCCTGAAGCACTAGGGTCTCACTGAGGAGAAATGGTTGGCCAGAATGTTTGCCCACATTTGAAGTCAGCTACTGAGGCCTGATTCCAGTCTATCCAAAGTCAGAGCTACAATCGATTGGCTGTTAAATCACATATTTCTTTGACTAAGACCTCAGTGCTGAGCTTGCAGTTCACCACATTGAGTTGACCAAGGGGCATACATTCAGACAAACCATGTCTTTATCTTTGAACCCACACTGTTAGTTTGAGAACAACTGGAAATTCTCAATATAGCATGATCCCTCCATGGATGTCTACATTTCACATAGAACAGAAACAGAAATTTTTGGACCCGACAAAAATTTGTCACAGAGGGTTTTTTTTTAAAAAAAAAAGCATCAAAACTTTATCTGTCCTCAGAAATGACAAGGTAATTCATTTACATTTGCCGTCAGAAATAAACTCTGATCCTGCATTGTGTGGCCTGGCATGCTTGAATGAAAGCATTTAGCACAATAAAGATAGAGAATGCCACATATAAGGATGTTGTGTGAGAATGTGTGAGAGAGAGCGAGAGTGAGAGTTTTTCAGCATGCATGAGAGCCTGCATGTAAGCAAATGTGCGTGGGCGTGTGTGTATGTGTCCCTGTGCAGTACAGTATGATGCGCAGTGGGTGTGATAGTGTGTGCGTGTTTGCGTGTGTGTGTGTGTATTCTGTGTGTGTGTGTGCCCTGTTCCTCTTCCAGCTCATCAGCGAGTAGCTGGACCCTCCAGTCTTGCGAAGACATCAGTGTTTTTTCAAGAAGACAGCCATAGGAAAGTAGGCCATACTGAGATATTATCCGGCTTCACACAGTATCTGATGTGAAAGTTTACTTCAATATTCATATCAGAGCAAATTGCTTTCACTCCGCTAGTCAGGACCGCCTCTGAAGAGATGAAATCTGCAGAGTCAGAGTGTGATGTAAAAATGGACGATAACGGAGGACTTATCTTCATCAAGCTTGCTAATCTCAGGAGCAGATTAATGTCAGTAAACTGCCAAATTTTGTTCTAGCATAAGTTCAAGAGTCACAAAAATTCACTCAAGACTATCAGTTGGAAAATCTGGACTCTGCTTGGAATAAATTGTGAAATATTAGTCCTCAACTAGCAACAATAATCAGCCTGTAGTATTAATAATAGCTGCTAAATCCAGTGTAAACACATTATTAAGACTTCAGGGTGTCAGGAGCAGATAAACAGCAAACAGTAATAATGTCTGGCCTGAAATAAACCTGTTTGTCAAACAGCTTACACTATCAGCAGCAGGATGTCCGTCTGCAGCGTTAGCAAGTTTGAGAGCTTTTTCGAGAAAAGTGTCAGGAATCACTGCGTCAGTGGTTTGATCAAATCCCATCTTTAACTCACAGCTCTGTCCTTCACTTCCTCTCAGTGAGGACGCTGCGCTTCTTGTGACAGCTTATGTTTAAAACGGTCTACACAGGGTGGACAAAATAACAAGAGCCTCTGCACTACAGTGCAGCGACAGGCAATAGCTCTGCAATAGATACAAGTTGAAGTTTTCAAGTTCTGTGTCACAAAGACTGAACTTTGTGGTGTGTTTACTTGTGACTTTGGCTCAACTTTGCTGATGCAGCGTTAGTCTGTGTGGGATATGCCATCACGATTTTGCGGACTTTTGTAACAACTTAATATGACTCACTTGGGATGAGTCATATTTGGGGATTTGTGTATGTAGCTGCCTGTGTAACCGCGGTGCAGTCCAGTTGAAATTGTTTAAAAACCTGTTTAATGTCATGTTCCTGTTATTTTGTCCACAGCCTGTTATATCCCAATTATAGGCAGTTAAACAAGTGAGTCATATTGATTAAAAAAACAACAACAACAAAACAATTAGAAGTTATGAAAGGCTTTTTATAAGTGAGAAAAGGAGAGCTTCTAGAGGTTTCTGCATGGTTGTTACACGGTTGTATTAGATTGCAGTACATTGCAAGGTGTTCCTAATTTTCTGTCCAGCCCCTGTATATTGACTGTTTTATCCTGTCTTTTTTTCCTGACTCTCTCTCTCCCTGTCTCTCTCCACTCTTTGCACAATAACAGAGTTCTATTTAAATGGCATTTCAACAACATTTTGTAGTCAAAGAAAAATTTCCCAACACACACCTCTAATGCTCATGAAAACAAAAATGAAAACAGCAAATGGTGTCACCCAAGAAATAGTGAAATCAAGTCAGGTTGCAACTGTGGTCATCGATGAACAGATTGCACTAGTAACACCGGGGTGAGTGGGGGTAAGTGGCAGGTAGGTGCTGTGACTAACCTGACTGCTGATGGCCCAGGTTTTGTGTTCAGCACAGCCCCCACGTCTGAACCGTCCTCTCACTCCGCTTCTGCCGCCTGCCCCCTCCTTGTGTCTTTGCAGAAACAACAGGACGATGACGATGAAGAAGACGATGTGGAGCCGGGACTGACTGGAGACGAGAAAGAGGAGGAAGTGAAGGAGAAAGAAAAGCTGGGGAAGCTGCAGTACTCCATTGACTATGACTTCCAGGAGAACAAGGCAAGCAAACAAACTGCTTAGGGAGTTTGTTTAAAATTTAAAAAATGAAGTACTGATGTAAGCATCGCACACTGCAGTTTCCTTTGTATGACATTTCTTTTGGCCGGTTTTGAGAGGAAGAAGAGCATCAAGGACTTCGTGAAGGATTTTGGGGCGTGAGCAGGAAATAAGCGCACTGTCTGTTAATCACGTACTTCTTCCCTCCTTCCTCCCCAGCTCACTGTGGGAATCCTGCAAGCAGCTGATCTCCTCTCCATGGACAGCGGTGGCACCTCCGACCCCTATGTCAAGGTCTTCGTCCTCCCAGACAAGAAGAAGAAGTTTGACACAAAAGTTCACAAGAAAACGCTCAATCCCGTCTTCAATGAGACTTTTACTTTCAAGGTGAGCCCAAACGCCTCGGGTTCACCCTTTACTTATTACTTATTAAAGCAACATGTACGTGAAGCTGTTTAATGGGCAGACGGGTCCTGCTAAAGGTGAAATGCTGTCGTTCTCCACTTCAATGAGCTCTGATCACTTCTCGCTGCCAGTGATGAAAGCAGCAGACATATTGAAGGTGTCTGACAAGGAGGATGTGGTAGAGAATCAAATTAAAGGAGAGGGCCACCTTTGGCGCACCTTACCTGCTGACACAGCTCTATGAAAAAACAATTCAAACTGCTTCTCCTTGTCAAAGACAGGCCACTTCTGCTGAGGCTGCACGTTATTAAATGAGGCAATTTTCTGCTGCAGGTCAAATAAGTCACAACCCATATTTCTGTATAGTTCTGATCTGACTGGCACAAAAGATGCAAACGAGTAAAATGGGAACGGTTTCTGTCTTTTTAGATTCCGTTCCAAGAGATGGGAGGAAAGACTCTGGTCATGTCAGTCTATGACTTTGATCGCTTCTCTAAACATGATGTCATTGGAGAGATTAAAATACCCATGAACACCCTGGACTTGGCGAAGCCGATTGAGGAGTGTAGAGACCTGGACAGCGTAGATCAAGAGGAGGTAAGAAACATGCAGCAGAGTGTTCAGTGTTAAAGTTTTGTTTCAGTGTTGTATTGCTTTTCTCAGACGCTTCCACTGATGCACACTGTACAGATTTATATTGTACTACTATTGTTGATAACACTTTACAGTGAGGTACACAAAATGTGATTATATACTGAAGAACGAATGAGGAACTAATCATTAACTACCGATTTTTAAGACAATACCAGGACAAATGTATTTCTGTTACACATTACAAACAACGCGAGTTGACCAAAGTCCTTTACATAAAAGGCAAAAGAAACAAGCTATACAAAAAAAATGTAACTTTCCCCATATATACTTTATATAACTTTAACTATAACTATAACTTTTCTTAAAAACAGAGTTCACAAAATACTGTAGCGGACAAAGCAAAAGCCAGAAACTCAGGAAGACAGTATAGAATAGAACAGAATAGAAACTCAGCAATCGAGTTAAATCAAAAGTTAAAATGAAGAGGCAAGATCAACAGAGCAGACAACACAATTAATATATATGCCCAAGCAGAGGCCAGGATAAAAGCAGTAAGTAATGCTGAACTAAGAAAACAAGCATCATTAAAAGCTTATTTAGTCAATTAGCAGTTTCAGTGCGATCAAAAGCTAAAAAAAAGAGGTCTTCCACAGACTTTATTTTAGAATCCAGCAACAATATATTGGCCCGTTCATTTCAATACAAGCATAAAATAGACAAACATTTTAGTAAGAGTCCTTTGAAGAGGCTATAATTGTGATATTTTTATAGTAACAATGTACCGAATGTCAGTGCGAAAGGGGTCCCTCATAGTCAAAAACCTGCAGAGAATTACCACCTGAATGTGGAGCTTTTTAATGAGTTTCAGTTCATTGTTCAGCAGTCGAGCTGCAGCTTTACTGTTCTGGTTCACTCTCACTTCTCTCAGATGAAATATTTTTGGCAGCAGGCAGCTGTTTTCAGAGAGAAATCTCTAAAAACCCCTCTGTCCACTACCAGTATTCTGTTGTCAAACAGTTACACTGCACCTTTAGCACATCTCTGCTCTGAACAAAAATAAAATTATATTAGTCAATTTTATGGTTTATCATAATATGTCAGCTAAGCTCAGTATGTTCATGACCGGGTCTTTGCTCAAGAAGTTCCCTTATTTTTATTTTCAAACTGTTATCATAATGCAACATGTAAAAAACGGGTATAATAAAGTGAAATACATTTCATCAAGGCAGAAGCATATAGCAGCCTGACCAGTTCACTCAGCTAATGAAATAAAACAATAATAAGTGTGAGCACAAGGTAGCATTTTATCTGTTTACCAATGAGATTCAAAGGGCTGAAGGACACAATTTTCGTTTTCTAACCAGCTGCGCCTTCTCCTGTGTCACCATGCAGCCTGTAATATGATGTTTCCATCATGAAAAACAGGTTTTAATCAATGAATCCTCCCTGGAGCCATCTTAAGAAGAAATATTCACTCCACAGTTGCTCGCAGATATTTAATTATCTTTGAAAAGACCAACTAAATGTATCGAGCAATGCTTCCTGCTGCTGAGACAAAAGTAGCTGCAACAGGATTTATTTGACGTTGTGTATTTAAAGCCTATTTCCAGTGGGACAGTTTGCATATTTATGTAGCTTACTGAACATCAGAGAAGAGATATTCTGTTCTGCGTCAGACTTCCTTTAATTTTCTCCCACCGGCTCTTTTCCTGACAGCCGGAGAAGCTGGGTGACATTTGCATCTCTCTGCGTTACGTCCCCACGGCCGGCAAACTCACCATCTGTATTCTGGAGGCCAAGAACCTGAAGAAAATGGACGTGGGTGGACTGTCAGGTACATGCATGGAACTGAGCTCCAAATATCACATTTCATTATCTCATTTTCATATTTAACACTATTTCAACCTTCACAGTTTTACAAAAATAGAAACTTTTATCAGGTTAATGTGGAATTTGGATGGTTGCAGAGGGACCGCGGTATAATATATGAGCACGCCTGCGAGCACAACCATTAGGTCCTTCCTGCTCTGCTCACGTGCTGACGCTGCAGTACTCACCATGCACCAGCTCTCACTTCCCCTGGCTTCAGCATTGGCCCCATCTGTTGGTGCATTACAGGATTGCAACCCAGACATGCATGTGCTTGGCATGTTTATCAAATTTATCAGGATTTCTGCCCTCTTTCTTCAGATCCCTACGTGAAAATTAACCTCCTGCAGAATGGCAAGAGGTTGAAGAAGAAGAAGACGACAGTGAAGAAGAACACTTTGAATCCATACTACAACGAGTCCTTCAGCTTTGAGATTCCTCTCGAGCAAATGCAGGTAAGGACATGAAGTCATTTGTTACAATCCTTTGAGATTTATCATGGGTGGAAAGACTGCCGAAAGCACTGCAGCCAATTAAAATACTCAGTATAAGGCATTTGTTTAGTTCATTATCCCAAAAAATGTATTTGTTATGTTTGTGTTATTTATCTGTGTTATTTTTAATAATAGGCTACCTGAATACTGCTATTTTATGTAAATATGACTGATGGCATTTGGGTGTTTTTTTTAGGTAAAAGCAGAAAACAGGATTACTTGTGTTTTTATGAGCAATTTGTAATAAATTGTCGCTTCATCATCCCCTAATTAGATAGTTGGTGAAAAATGTGTGAGGACAACATGCTCAGTCTTCACCCCTTGAGAATAATCACATAATGTCCATATTAATGTCTCATCAGCATATTAAAGTGCATCTTTGTAACTTTTAAAAACAAGACATCTCATGTTCTGTCTTTTCCAAATTAAAAGCTACATTCACAAGTAACGAAATTAACCCTTGCTGAGATAAATACAGTCAGGACTTAAGCAAACTTAAGATAGGCCTACATATGGTTTGCTGGTTTTTGTTTGTTTTCAGTCAGTTTGCTGTCTTCACAACTCTTCTCTACTTCAGCTGTTGTCCACATATTTTAGCTCTTGTGTTCTTTTCTTGGATGAGTTAGATGAGAAGCGCAGTACTACTGTCATGGCTGGTAAATGTAAGGCTACTGCCAGCAGACAGTTACTTCACTTAGCATAAAGTCTAGAAGTCTTGCCATCCTCGTGAGGTTGCCAGGCAACCAGCAGATACTTCAGGGAGTCACTGCCTGAAACACACACAAATCTCGCACATAACCTCCTGTTAAACACAATTTGTTATTGTACACTTTTCATTGTTTTTGTTCAGAAAACAAACAAGTTACAGTGTGTGTGCTGATAAATGAACTTTAAAGGAACCGGCTAACTAGCTGTTACCTTATCTTTACAGACATTAGAGTGCTATTGAGGTCCCATGTGTAAAGTTCAGGGGGATCTATTGGCAGGCATGGATCATGGCATCTTTTCAATAGTTTCTAATCACCTGAAATTAAGAATTGTTGTGTTTTTGTTACACAAGCATTAACCTTTAATATCTACAAAGGGAATGGGCCTTCTTCCATGGAGCCTACAATTTTCTACAGTGGCCCAGAATGGACAAATCAAACACTGTATGTTCTCTTGCATCCATGGAAGGGGAGAGTAAGGAGTGATATTCATTTGATTGCCATCTGCAACTTCATGACTAAATCCAACACACTGGTCCTTTTACTACAGCAAAAACATTATCCAGTAATTGACACACATGGCTGCAGTGGCCACTGTTCATAGCCATACATGCAGTACATGCTGTAAAATGCTTATTAATTTCCCGCACTGTCGATCAGGGAAAAAAACAGCAACAAACACTCAATAAACATATTTTCTTATAAAAAGTAAATATTTTATTTATTGTACTTTTTTGACCCCATTGAGAAAGAGATGATGCATGTGAAGGGACTATCCTTCAATAAATATCAACTTACTAAAAGAAACACAGACTAGTTACATTTTTGAGGTTTATGAAAATATAAGCAAGCAGGGCAATGAACATGTTGGAATCCAGATATTTGTCAGCAAGTCTCAGTCACCACCACCCACACAGAACACGGTGAGGGCTCCAACAACGGCCACAGCAACGGGACCACTGGACGCCCAAACATCTCGTGTTTGCAAAAATACAAAAACTCTCCTCCCTACACAGTATATCCATGTACTCTTTGTTGCCATCTGAACCTTAATCTGATGCTTTCGCTCCATTTTCACAGAAAATCCAAGCTGTGATCACAGTGCTAGATTACGACAAGATTGGCAAGAATGACGCCATTGGGAAGATCTTGGTGGGAAGCAAGGCAACAGGGGCCGGCCTCAAACACTGGTCCGACATGCTGGCCAACCCCCGTCGTCCCATCGCCCAGTGGCATCCACTGCAGCCAGAGGAGGAGGTAGACGCTGCCGTCGCAGCCCTGAATGCCAAGAAGTAAACTCCCACCAGAACACAGAATCCCCACCTCCACACACCTACCCATGCATTTCCCATTATTACCCCAAGGTCCCATGTATCAGTGTATATTCCAAAAGAGCACCCCAACTGTACATCTGCTCCTTCCACCCTCCTCCTCTCCTCTCCTTCTGCCACCTTTTAAAAAGATCCATAGATACCATTCAACATGATTGGAGATATAGTTTAGAAAAGGCATCATGTTCTATGAATTCATGTCATTGAAAAAAAAAAAAAGACGAGTTACAGGATGGACAGATACTCCGTTGATTTTCTTTAGATCTATTTTTGTATTGGGGTTGTGGTTCCATTAATAAGAATACAGAGTAAAGAACAGAAAGAGTGCTACATGGGAATCTGGTGATAGAGGGGATAAAACATTCATTCACTCATGTTGTACTTCTCACCCCTTCCCTTTAGTGACACAGTTTGCGTAGAATAGTGCTTAATAATAAAATGCTTTATACTGCCATATGATAGAGAAATAACACAAGCAGGTCCATTCCTTAGGTGTTTTGCGCACCATGTTCCACACCTGCCAGTTATCATAGATGATTCTGTTAGTTTGAAGTTACATTCCTAGAGTTGGGTAGCAAGTAGGGATAGGCACATATCCAGTTACCCACAGACACACTGCCTTTTTTGATTAGTTAACCTTCCGCCCATCGTCTCAGGAAAACTGAGGTGAAACTGAAACTCCATGCCTTTTTTTCTAAACGGGTTGTTATTATTCAAAAAAAAATTCCACCTGATGAAAGAGAGAAAGAGCTGTTGCATTGAATTGACCGCTTGTTTTTTTTCGAGACGTAAGGCTTATGACTATTGTTAGTTTATCCATGAAATGGTACGTCAGGGAACAGGGAGTGATGGGATTTCAGTTTTTTTTTAAAAAAAAAGGGTATTTGTGCATTTTTTTTGACTGTGCAAAAAGACTGTGTCTGCCATCTGAGCAACAAAAAGCGAGGAAATATCAGAGTGGGTACAACAGAGACTGATTCCAACCACCAATGGCATGATATTTACAAGGTGTCGATTACTGCCTGCAGTCTACCACCTCCCCTCCCAACGCCTCTGATTCTGTATCTCACTTGTTCAGTGCTACTGCCATTAGTCATGGACTTGACACAAGGGTTTTACTTCAAAGGAATCCCTATAACCGTCTTACAGTCATAAAGGAGACAAGCCTTCAAAGTAACAAAATAAGCAATTTTCAACTTACAAGGGACGCCTTCCAGTTAGCGGTGTTGTTCTCTTCATTCATTTTCTTTCTATTTTTTCTATCTCCTTTTATTTTTATTTATCCGGTCGTATTTTAATTCTCTTCAAACGCTTTTGTTCCTCAAGCACTTTAAATGTTATGTTCAAGTACACTCAGAAACCAGAGCTTTAATTATTTATGTTGGGAATAACTGCTGATTTAAAATAATAAGAGCGGGGGGGGTGCTTTGTGTAAGCAGTTATTTTGTCGTTGCTTTTATTCAGCTCATCTTTTTTTGTGTATCTGTTGTTCCGATTGTTTGAATATTAAGTTACTCACTCACTTGCAAGGATATGGTCTGAAGGAAGGCACTGATCCATGTGTATTTTATACACAGCTTACCAAACTGTTGAATTTAATTGCACTACTGGGTATTAATCTGTGCTGTGGTAATTTGACGCTGTTCTTTAATCTTTGTTTGTTTGTTTGTTTGTTTGTTTGTTTTTTAAGTAATAAAATGTTGTAAGATTGAATTTTTCTGTGGCACACCTTGCATGCTAGACAGGTCTGGTCTCCTTGTAAAAAAAATGGGCACCTCTGATAAGAAAAGAAACACATGTCATTCTAATGCTGCTCCCTCCATCTGTGACAGAATGACACTGGTTCTCTCTTTGTAAATTAATATTCTACTGAAGGAATAGTTTCAGGGCTAACTTTGTCAGACAAAATCCAAACTTGTTGGGCAAAATCTCATCAACTTTGCATAAATTGGTGAAAACCTACTTGTTAATTATATCCTGATATGTGTCAGGTGCTTTGGCCCCAGTATATATGCCTGCTTGCAGGTCTAGTCAGTACTTAAACCTAGTGCTTTCTGGGAGCGCCAACAGCAAAAACTACCCAATAACTGTGCACAAGGAAATGCAAAGTCAGTGTAAAACAAATGTAGACAGAACTGCAAAGTTGTTTTTTTTTCCCTTAATTTAATGAATGTTGGCTCTTGTATCTTGTATTCTTGTTTTTTTTATAACCAGCATAGACCATGTTCATATTTCTGTTCTTCATCTCACATGATCTTTTTCTTCTGTTGACGAAGCAGCACTAAAGAAAAGGCAACATGGAAGCAATCAAGCAACCCATTGGTGTGTAGTTTTGCCTATATACATAGTTCATACACGTTGGTACTGCATGTTTATACAAAATACTGTACATAAGAGCATGTTTTAGAGACAAAGCAAAAATATCTCGTGTACGTAAATGGGTGTCATTTGTCATTTTAATAACACAATGAAGGGGGAAAAAAAGATGCACTGTATATTTTCTAAATGAAACAAATGTGTATTTATTTTCCATGAGGGTCATTGGAGAGAATGTCATACAGATATTAGAGTACTATTACTAGTAAGAACCTTTCCACGCCTGAACTTCTTAAGCAAGTGTGTCGTCCAGTACTGTGTGTGAGTTCATGTAGGATGAAAATGTAGCCGCATGCTTGCTATCTAATTCCTTGTGATCCAGTTTTTTTTGTATTATTTGACGCCATTTTATCTGCCAAACATATAGTTTCAGCACTTATCTGAAGGCCGATTTTTGATTGTTTCTGATATTATTGCGAAAAAAAGGATATGTTTTGCGTTTTTAATGTTTGGGATGGGAGAGGGGGTCTCCAAGTCTATAAGAGGACTGTTTTCTAATAACAGATCTGGCACGTTATTATTCTGGAACATTATTAGAAGGAGACTGAATAATTCTGCAATCTGTGGGTGGATTGTAGGAGACATTATTTGTGCCAGTACTGACCCAGAAGGAAGTCTCTTGGATGATCATCTTTGTATGAAATTCATTTCCAGGGGCCAAAAAGATGAAAAATCCCATTCCACTGAACACAAATGACTTGGAATCCCTTCTCCTTCTCTCTTTCTTTACGTGGAAGTTTTTGTTTTTGTTTTTTTTTTACTTTTCACTTCTACTTAAATGACCTGAAACCCCTCACGGCTTTGTCTCTTTTACTGTGTTTATTATACAATACGTGTATGTGTATACAAGATAAATGAATATGATAAAACTAAAGCCATAAAACTCAAGCACTAACTCTTTAGAGCTCAGCTGAGTAGCTAGAGTTTATTTATGAAGATATATATATATATATAAAAAAAAATCTAACATGTGTTCATTTTCCTTGGCCAGTGTTTCTCTTTTACATTCCGTTCAGAGGTCTTTGTTCATCAAGAGGGCAAAATCCATTTTACTGTATATGTGAGCATTGAGAACAGTTGTGAGTTTAGTAGAGTGAGTGTGTCTTTTTCTACTTTCAGAGCTGTTGATGTCCTTGTTTCATAGAGGTAGCTGATTTTACAGTATTGTGATTAGTAATGTATATTTCTTGTTTTGGTAGGACAAATAATTAAGATATAATATCACAATAGGTTCTCAAAATACTGCAAAAGTTATATATATCAATATATGAGAGTGTGTTCTATTCTTGGGCTGAGTGCAATTTCTGAACCAAACTGGATCACTCTTCAAGTTTCTCTTCCTCCAGTTTAGCAGCAGAATGTATGTAATAGTGACTTCATGTACGATCAGTAACACACTGCTGGTGATCTACAGCTCACAGTGATGGTTTTTTGGTTCAAGTATAACGCTCAAGCAACAAAGTTATATAGTTAGAGATTCAACAATATTAAAGCAAAATGAGAGAAACCTAGTATGATGGCACCCAAGATTTCAGCCTGAATCCCTCCCATAGAACTATGCATAGAGTTATGGTTTCACAAACACATGAAAAAAATCTTTGAAGATGTGGTTCTAAATTTTGGGAAATATATTTTATGTGCTTTCTTGCTTACATATGAGAAGATCAATACCGCAGCTGTGTCTGGGCACTTAGTTTGAAGCTGGAGCTAAAAGGTGATTAGCATAGCTTAGCACTGAAAAATAGGTGAAAAGCACAAGTTACAAGATTTATTTATTATTCTGAAACACGAAATGTTACAGTAGCTGCAGTCCCCTCATGCTGCTCACTTAGCAAACAATTATTAATTTATGTATAAACAATGATGTATATAAATTGTTTTTAATGGTGGATTTTGAAGGATATATTTAAGATTTTTACAGGCAAAGAAGCTGCTTTCGACTTCTATATCAAGATAATAAAAGATGATAAAGAAGTATTTTTACTGTAAAATCTGCTTAGTCAGCTGAAGCACGACGAAACATATTTCTCTTGAGATGATTTCAGTATTTTGTGTTTATGGCTCTACTGGTATTTTGCAAATAAGTGACGTGTTTCTTTCACTCTCTTTCAAAACATGCTCGCGCTAGACGAGATCTTTATAATAGAGAGCAGTACCACTTTTGTCCACATGGGTCACTACAATGAACATAAAATTTAATTTAATTTGATTTATTTAAGGATAGCCCCTTGAGATGCAGCATCTCGTTTTCAAGGGGGTCCGGAAACAAAATACCACAAACAATACAAACAGCAATACATAACAAGCACAATCAAACAAAATACAGACAGACAGCTCTCCCA
>JAPZDX010000002.1:21037411-21050995 GCA_029783625.1 Naso annulatus | reverse complement strand
CGATCTGACACCCACACATCCGCGGTATTTCAAAAGGGAAAACAAGGACACACTGTTATTGATGTAAAACATGATGTGAAACACCCGAAACCAGATCCAGTCATCATGGAGCTGCAGTGCCAACAGGTTGTGACCCAAGGAGGTAGTCCAAGTTCAACCTGCGCCCCTCAGCTGGGGATGAAACTGTGCTTACAGTATGTGCGCCATCTACAGGCAATGAGTTCAATTGCTTTTGCATTTCGACACCGCAGAGTGTCAGGACCAGTTTTCTTAATAGCTATACTCATAGCAGCAGCAAATACAACACTGACAGCGTTGTAAGTGTTCAAATTACAGAAGGTGCTACTATGTTTGCCTTTAGAAGACAACACTGACATTTCTGCATTTTAAAGGTGGAGTGATCAAATCTGTGAGAAACACAGAATGAGACTCAACAGGTTATCGACGACGTGTGAATTACCATCTTTCTCCAGAATCGCTCACCTTACCTTTAAGTGTTGCGGCTATCATTCCTGTTCAGTAGAGGGCGCAGGTTGGCACCAATCTGACATTGACTGACACAGCACCCCCTTTTGGAGAATCTGTAACTTTCTAAACGTGAACAAGTGACTGTGAGTGAGTGAGAAGCCAGCTGTCTGGCGTGATTTGGATCTAAAGAAAACAAAAGAGACTGTGTGCCTGTGTCCTAAAGTATTCATAGCTCATCATGTGATGTACATACATGTGTGTCCACACGTGTAAACATGCCCTTGTCTCTAACAGAACTTAATTGTGAGGTGACAGGCAGGTGTCAATCACTCCTCTGCGTCTTAGCGACCACTCACCATCCCCCCTCCCCTGAGACAGCTTGCTCTCAGGGCTGGTACCCACAGCGGAACCGCATTGGGGGGTCCTGCTGAGGGAACCATGACAACACCAACCGTCAAACATCTGCTGCTGGCATGTGTCCTAATCATGACCTCATCACTGTCTGAATGATAAGTTTTCTCAAAACGGATTTTGTTTTTTTTTGCAGGATGCAACACTAGCTAGGTTTTCATCGAAATGCATTGCAAACTAAACTAAACTAAACTAAACTAAATTCGGACAAAATCAGCAGAAGAAATATTAGGCGTTTTTTTTTTTTTTTCCAGCTGGGTTGCATTAAAAAATGGCAGAAGGGGAAGGTGCATCTTTAGATCACACAAACCTTAAACTTTGAGAACACAATAGAAATGTTGCATTTAAACGTGTTTGTTCCCAAACAGGTTATAATATGAGGAGGATTAAAGTCGCAGTATAGATCCACACATATCTGATTTCTACCGCAGATATTTTTCATCTTCGATGTTTCAGTCACATGCTTCTTGCACATCATGATATATTGCCTTAGTCTGTTTCGATTGCAACTGAAGAATTTTCTGCCATTGAGACACCTGTTCTACCTCAGCCAAGCGTTTTAGCATTTCCGCTTTTTGTTTTTACATGTGAAATGAAAATGCCCATAAAACAAGTGGACTGACACCTTGCTAATGTTGCTGTAATTTGCCATTACAATCAAATAATAGCCCCCTTATGTGATTAGTGGAGTGTTTGCACAACCTGCACACGTACATTGTAAAAAAAACCGCATCTACTCAGGCCTGAAATCTCTCTGCTGCTCTGGCCTGTGCTCCTTTGTGCAGCAGAATACACAGAGTGCAGTGCAGGAATGTCTCGCAAAAGCAGGTCTTTTGCTCTTGGACGGAGGTTTGGTATTCAGCTGGAACTAGGTCACAATGTTCACCCCAGCAGTGGGATAAGTGGAGCAGGAGAGCAGCCGCACAGGCTCCTCCTCAGCCTGGCAGGAAGTGGCCCCGCAAAACACTGTGGGTAATGAGCCTGAAGCATTAACCTTCCCTCTCCTTGACTCCAGAGCCACCTGTCTAACTGCAGCCCTGGGTGGGGGGGCTGCATGTGTGTGTGTTTTGCTCTGTAAAAACACTTTAGGCGTGCTTGATTTAGCATGGGTGAGAGAAGCCCGGCTGGAGGTGTGTACATTCAAGTACTGTTAGTGTTATTATAGCGTTGGGGGAAAAAATCACCGAGATAAATGACGCACAATTTGTATCGCCGAGAAAATATGCCATTGAAACGCAAGGTGAGTTTGCACAATTTTCACATACACTGACCTTTAACTCCTCCTCCATGTTTGACACTCTTTTCTCAAGAGCTTGTTTTTCCTGTAAATAAAGAAAAAACAACTGAAGAAAATACTACTTTGCTCCCTTGGAAACCCAAAGAGTCAGCCAGTAGTCTACAATTTGCGGTAGACAGGATAATTACAGGGAAAAAGACCAAGAAAAGATATGGATGTTTATCCATCTTGATAGTGCACAGCATCAAATAAATACCAAAATGCCAAATAGCTGTCAAGATACTTACCCTTTTCTCCGTATCAAGTGCTGAAGATCTCTCTGATATTCTGTCGTGCCTCTACAAGTTGGAATAGTGCAATGTTGTTGTGAAATATTGGAAAAGAATATATAAAGAAATACATATATTTTTGAGCATGAGTCACGACTTTCCTTTAGCGCACGCATGAAAAAAGGACAGTGATGGGGGTCTATTTAATTTCCATATTTTAGTTTTTTTTCTTTACCTGAGTGACTTTCTCCAGCTGGGAACGAATCTTCACCAGTTCTTGTTTGCTGTCGTGCAACCTGGACTTGAGCCTCTCGTTCTCCTGCAAAGCTTCTGCATACATCTGAAAACAAAATGAACATTAAGGGATGGCGTTACTTCGGAGATTCTTGACTTTTAATGCCCTAATGTCCTCTTTTCTTTTCTGATTATCAAAATTTTAATAATTATTTTTTTCTCAAGTTGAAAAAGATTAAATAGCACAGTATCAAATGTAGTATGGGAATAAAACGGTAGGGAAAAGACACACCAATAAAATGTTTTTAAAGCCTACATACACCATGTTATAGAAAGTAAGGAATAGAGCGTGTGAACTTCATGAATGAACATTAAAAAAAACGCAAAGAAATTAGAAAATAGTTAAAGTCAAAGCCCATTCTTTAGTTTAGTTTTTTTTTTTTTTTTCCATAATTAAAGTTTATTGGAAAAGTGTTAGCTATGTATTGGTTCACTTAATGCTAAATATTTTACCTATGATTGCACTATTATACTTAGCTATTTACTTGTTTCTTATTCAAAAATTTTGGTGATAAAAAATATACATACAGTTGACCCATATATTTGACCATCCATTTACAGTATGACAGCATGACATTACAAAAATAGATAAATCTACATGGTGATCCAGTCAGGACCTGAGCTTTCTGCACCACATGAATCATTCAAGAGGGTTTGTGCTTTTTAAACTGAGTTCGAGTTGCCACCTTCTTGTAGTCTTTGGTCGTGGAGTCCTGCTCCTGTCGGTTCAGAGCAGCCAGCCTCGTCTCTCTCCGTGTGTAAGAGCTGGTGCGGCCCAAAGGTTTGTCCGTCGCACTCTCCCCACTGGAGTCATATCTGAAAATAAGGCATTCAAGGCTCACAGTGCTAATTTATTTTTCCATTATTCTTACGAAATACAGCTGTTTTATATTACTGGAGATCAAAAACAATGCTAAATCCTTACCTTGACAATCTGTCATGCTGGAAAAACAAAGAATGAATCATGTTAGTTTGATCACTCAGTTCCGCAGCGTGGGAACAACACAGTGTGAGAAAATATTCTGTCATGACAACATCCAGATTTATTTGTTTGATAAGACCAAACAGAGGCTTAGCAGTGAAATATCTTCAAAATTCAAGACAACAGAGACCAAAAACTTCAAAGTGAATTATCGCAGCGTGTTTAGGGGCCTGAAGTCCCAGAGGCAAGAAGTGCATGCAGGAGTGAGATATAACTCAGTACAACACTGCACCCAAAGGGTTCACGCAGGTCAAACCTCCCCGGTGCACCCGCTTAATCTTTTGGAAAATGCGGCTGCCACGCAAACGCCTGCAGCATGAAGATGACATCATGACATCAGAAGCTATAAGTATCTCCTGTGTGACGGGTCGACATCTGACCTCAGACAGCAGACTGATAGCAGATTGTCCTGGCAGGTTCTTGCTATGACTCGGCCTGTGCACATGGCTGCCAAGTCGCCTGTTGTGATCACGTACACAGTTTGTTTTCCATTTCACCAAAGAGTCTGGGTATCATGCTACAATTAGAGGAGCTGTATATGTTTTTTTTCTCTTTTTTTTCTGTCTTTTTACATTAAAGATACGTCTGTTTTACATCTGCATACTTCTGTCTCTTTTGTGTATTTTATGCTCAAACCAAATTACCTTCATGTATTAATAAAGTTATAATGATCTGAATTGAAATTAATAGAGTGGTGAAGGGATGATGTGTTTTGTGGGCCAACCTGGAAGTGAGCATTGCATTGTTTCCAGCAACAAAAAGTTAATAGGATTTTTGAATGGGATTTTGTATTATCGCCAAAAATTTATGGTACTTACATTATTTGTTCGGCATGAAAATCTTAACAGATAAACACCAGTTTGGTGTTTTTCAGGATGTATTCCAATACCCGCACTACCCTTCTATTTAGTATGCCAGTAAAAGATTTAGTATGTCGAATGTCCCAATATGTAGTATGTGAGCTACAGTATGCCAGGAGTACCAAGATGTCCCTCTAAATCCGGTCGGATTTTGAGGTATGCAACCCAGCGTGTTTTTCTGGCCACTCTGACCCACATACATCACGGGATGTCACACAAATATAAACAAAGCAGAGAGAGCGCAAACATTTGACAGCTAACTGACAGAACAACAAGCTAAAATGACAAGTGACCGCATTTAAGGCTGCTCACACTCTCAACTGTATTAATTTAATTTTTTTTTAAAAAGAATATCCAGCAATCTCTCTTCACTTGGCTCAGTAAATTTTAAAATTTTTGCAAGCCTTGTCTGCATTGAAACTATGGTGAATGTTGCAGTTATCATGCCATTGTGACTGTCGACAAAAACATTTTCTGTCATTTTCTGAGCACAGAAAAAAATTGGGCAAGACTCCTGAGCTTTAGTGTTGAATTGCTTCAGGCATGCGTGAGAGGCGCGTCTCACACAGCCGTGTGGTGAATCTAATCTGTCAACATGGGCGCTGAAAAAAAGAAATGAAGAGGTAAGGGACACAGACACACTGCTCACGCAGGATGTGTGTCCCGGGCACAAAGGCTGTAAGTGATGTAAGAGTCGAAGTTCAAAGCGAACTATCATCATGGAGCAGTATGTCCCAACTGTATGCATACTGCATTGTTTGGGCCGCTGCAGTGTGTGCTACAAGTAAAAAGCAAAAGTATGCAATTCAGAACGCACCCACAGACTTTAAGACAAGGGAACCGCAAGTGCAAAAATGCTAAATGACTTCAGGGTTTTAGGAAACCATTACTTCACCACTCTATTAATGATGTTCTCATAATAATACATCACAGAACTTGTACATGCAGCTAATGTCGCTACTGCCTTTGTACATGTCATATACTATATATCCTTCATGTCGAGGGACTTTAATATCAAAGTCTGTGTCTATCTGTGCCGAACAGAACTGAACAAATAGATGAGTCACTGCCATCAGCTGATAATCGTTGCACATGAGAGGACAATAACTTAAGTGTTTACTATCAGTCAGAGCCTGTAAAAAGAAGACAGAGAGCAGATGCAGTAATATGAAGCCACACTGATCTGTGATGTCTTTGCATCATGCCAGGGAAGTGGGTTTTAAACACCTCTGTTTAGGAACGCTTTGCAATAAACATCATGTGTGCCGCTCCAAGCTGTTTCAGACAAGAAGCAGATGTACACAGACTGCAACAAAAGCGTGCAGCTTTATGGGAGGACAATTTATGTCAAAGGGAGTTGAGGGCACAGTTAATCTGGCCGCTCAAATTTGGCTAGTTGTGGGATATTTCATGCAGCGTTTAAGGAGCTATTCCTCAGCAAGTGTTTACATAACTGAGCCAGCGCTGCCTGTCCTTATGTGGTCATGTGCTTAAGCAGAGTTATCCAGGAAAAAACAGACCTCCATGACCTCAGATGAAAAAGGGCCAAGGATGGAGCCAAGAAGAGCTCTCACTCACTGCGGTCTCTTCCTGCAGAGCTGAGGAGATTCCTCGATCAGATTCACTGTACAGTCATTAATCAGCGGGTAGATTGGACGCCCGGTTTTATGAATAAATTATCTGCTTTTACACTGTTACAAAGCCCTTAACCCAACTCTTCTAAGATTAAAAATTCCCAAACCTATTTCACACTAAAGGATTAGTAAATTAGGGGAATTAGTTTTTTAAAAATTTAATTTAAATGAAATCTTCAGTGGGCCCGGTGGGATTTACAGGACCTGATTCTGCTCCTACATGTATGTCTACATCATGTCACTTTATGCCCAAACTGAGCAGAAGCCAGCAACTGAATCATCTTTGCAATTCTGCCTCAGATAGCAGCTGCACCAATGCGATTTCCTTGTTAGGAAAAATAGAGGGAGAAACTATGTGAGGCAGAACAGATGCAGGAGGACACAATCAACTAGAGGGAAGAAAAACAAAACAGGGTGTCAGCCTGATGGAAACAACCTCCAAACGGTTGCATGCATGAACCACAGGCACTCTGTAAACACAACTGCCTTCAGTTTTATAGATCAACATCACACACACACACACACACAGCAGAGGGCTGGGAGGGAGGGGGGATGTGTGCATGAGCTCACAGCGGCAGTGTGTAAATGATAATTCTAACAGCAGTATGCAGAGATCCAGGGAAGACGTGTCACCTTTCCTCTCACCTTTTCCACTTCTTCCTCTCGTTGTGTCACAGCATCACATCGTTAGAGCCGACTGGACTTTGCAGTAGGAAAATCTGAGCTACACACACTGTCACACACAGTCTCGCACACACACACACAGACTGTCTCTCTCTCTCTCTCTCCACCCCCACCTTTGGAACTGACACTGCACACAGAACCATAAAAGACGTTCCACATCCACTCACCTTTTCTCACTCCTCCTGCTCTATTAACTCTTTACAGGACACCTGAGCCTTTCTGGCCGCAGAGAGCATTTTGATCTTTTTCTATCAGAAGAGCACCGCCTTAACCGCCTCATATCCAAAGATCTTTTTTACCGAGAAGTGCTAAATCCTAATGTAAAAATACTCCATTATCACTCAGCATTCCTGAAAAACTTCCCCCGACCTTTACAATATATTACATTATTAGATTAACAGTGATGCATCAATGCATAAGCTGTTTGATGTGGAGCATTTTAACATCTGTAATTGAATAGAGAGGGGTTTGCAAGATAAATTTGTATGAAAAGAAAAAAACCATAGTTCCACTGCGTACGTATCTCTTGTTTTTGTTTTTTTACTTCTTTAATTGTTTCTATTTTATAAAATATATTAAATATTTTCAGTATAAAACTTTTTTTTTAAATTTAAAAGATATTTCTTTTTAAAAACAAACCTCTAAAAAGTGCGAGCGTAAATGTCTTTTAGGTCGAACTTAAAACAGAAACATCTGTGGTCAGATAGACAGTTTCTACATGAAATCTGGTTTAATCTTTAATATTGTGATATTTTTTAGATTGTTTTTTTTTTTCTGTAAAATGTTATTGCAAAAAGTAACTAGTAGCTTTTGCTGCAAAAAAATGTGGTGGAGTGAAAAGTGCAAGATTTGCAACAGGGCCGTTAGATGTGTAAAGCAGTATAAAACGAAAATACTCAAGCGAAATGAATCCTATTAAGTACACGACTTGAGTAAATGTATCCAGTTACTTTCCACCACTGTGAAAATCTGCAAAATAATAAATGTCATCCAAGAATGCAAACGTGTTCCCTTTTATTCTTCATCCTGTCGCTCACAGCTGCAACACACATTGTATTTAACTAAAGAGGATCAGATTCTCATCAAAACATTGTGGCAAGTGCTAAAAATACTGCATCAATGCAAACCATTCTTCCTCCCATGAAAAACTCAACACAATTCAGATTGAGCTGAAATCACGGAAAATGAGTTTCACCAGCACAGAGAGACTGACACTTCCTGAAGAAAGAGCAGAAAAATGAGAGAGTTCACCGATGGCGGTTGTTATAATGGAAGCATTGAAAGCGTCACATGAGGAAAAGCGTGCATGCATAAGCAGACAGAATCAACGTCATATTTCTGTGTTTCTTTCTGTCCCTTTAAATGTGGCTGTCACACCGAGTACAGCTCAGTCTGGTGCACTGACATAAACACAACAGTCAAACAACGCCCATGAGAATAAGCCACTTAGAGAGAAAAAAATAACAGGAAATTACAAAAGGAATGTTTCAATCCAAAAGTCTTTTCCAGAAAATGTGGTCAGACTCTCAGAGCTTCAGAGGAAATGCTCTCTTCTCTTTCACGGGCCATTAAATGAGTTGAGATGACTGGTTCACAAGTCATTTGTTCATTTTAACCAACTGATTTAGAGGCTTGAGAATGGCCGATTATTCATGTAATGTACATAATCATGCAGAATTTAGGGGGGAAAAAACTAATTTCCTGTCAAAAGAAAATAACAAAATGTTTGCTGGTTGAACTGAGCATGCTCACAACAACACATCCAAACACAGAAACACTTTTGCTTGAGCTGCACCTACTATTAATCAACTACTCTGCCGGCTATAGTCTTAATTAATTTTGTCTAAAAACATATATTAAAAGGGACATAGCATATCACAAAGAAATGCAGCAATTCTGCACATGTGAGAGGCTGAAAACAGAATATTTGATTGTTGTTGCTGGAGGAAATGACAGGAAATGACTAAATAGATTAATAATGGATTAAAAAAGCTAACAATTAAATTTCTGACTAACCGATTGTCTTTAATCAGGGATTGTGCTGTCATGTGTTCTTGAAGGATTGTCTAAAAAATTAAAATAATCTGGTTTATGGATCTATCAGGAACACCTCCGGGAAAAAAGGTGCTGTCTGTAGTTTCTTCAAGTTTAACAAACCTTTTAACAGCGTCATAAAAATAAATGCTGCATACAGGGGTATTAAATTAGACACATCTATGCTGTTAAACTGGTGAAACCATAAACTTTAAAAGCAAGATGTTTTATTTCTCAAGAAGAAAAGCTTCTGTTCTTACTCTGTAGTTTTTGTCTGTAGGGGACGGGGAGGACGGCGGTGACTCTGTCAGTGACTTCCTGGTGCGAGTCAGGTCCTTAGTGCGTGGGTAGTAGGATGACATCTCCCCCCTCTACCCAGGACTGGCAGGTCAGCTTCAACTGTAACATTCACCGAGGCCACGGCCAGATAACAGCTGCTCACGCACACACACAGATTCCCTCAAGCAACGGTGACGCAGATGCCCGTGACTGCAATCCCAGGGAATCCTCAGCAACAACAGGTGTGTGTATTATATGTGTGTGTATGTGTGTGTGTGTGTGTGTGTGTGCGCGCGTCAGTCCAGCTTCACACTCCCATGAGCTGGAGATTGGAAGGATTTCAGATGTGAGGTCACGCCTTCCTCAAAGCTCACAAAACGAAGCAATAATCAGATAAAAATGCAAAGAAAAACAAAAGTAAATGACTGAGAAATAGCTCTTTAACTAATAAAGCAAACACATGATCATCCCTCGTCTCCACTCTGTTGACATTTAAGTCTTTGACGAAATGTGAGAAAAGTCCAACAGGAAGCAGCCAAGAGAGAAAAGTTTGTTCCAAATGCTGCTTCTTCCTATGCTTCCCAAAGTTATACACACACTCTCTCCATCTCCCTCCCACTCTCGCTTTCTCTCTCTCTCTCTCTCTCCTTCTCCTTTCTCTGCTTGGTCGCCCTCCCAGTCCCTCTACACCTCTGCCGCCCCCACCCCCCTCCATGCTTCTCCCTGCTGTCTTCAGCTGTGGCAGCCTGCCAGAGGCTCTGCTATGGCAGGACTCGGCACAGAGGGCTAAAATTGTCCACTGATGTGAACGGGGATAAGGGGAGTTGGAGCACAAAGCCAGAGTCGGAGGTGGGGGCCGCGGCTGTTTGTGTTCTGGTGGGTCAACGCACAGTATTACCTGAGGAGCCATCAGCAACCTGGAGGCGTCAAGTAGCTCTGTGCGCCCTGCAGAGTGATGGAGAGGAGATGCTCTCAGTGTGAGTGTTACACAGCGTGAACACGGAGCACTCGTGCAACATTTCTTCTACTAAGTTTGTTCAACCTGTTTCAAATTTAAACTTCACAAACCTTTGGTGATTTTGTCCTTCAGCACTGATAATTTTTCTTTTTTTTTTTTTTTTGCCATCTTTCTTCAAAGTCCCCGTCTTACTGAAGAAATGGTAAAATGCTCTTCTTTGCTTGCCAAGTATGAGATGAGAAGATGGATTCGACTCTCGCTCCATACCACTCAATTTCTGTGCGGTTAATATAAAGCTACAACCAGCAGCTGGTTAGTTTAGCTCAGTGAAAAAATGGAAACAGTGGGGAAACAGCAAGTCTGGCGCAAAAGTAAAACAAAATAAGCCTATAAGCACCTCTAAATCTCATTAACTGCAATCAGAATGATGTGTCGTGCCTGTTTGGTTCTTACAAAGAACAAGACTCAAAATATTGAGTGGTTGATAGGGAGGTGTCACTGCACCCTGCCAAGGACTAATTTGGCACAAATCCTCATAAAATTGCTACTTGCTTTTGCCCTTCAAGTCTTTTGTTAATTAATAAGATAACATTTTATTAAGTGAGGTTTGGTAGGTAAATATTGTCACTTTTAAATAAAGGCAGGCCAGCCATTTCATGCTGTTTAGAGTCTTAATGCTATGCTAAGCTAACCAGCTGCAGACCGATAATAGTTTTCTCATCTACCAATGCAAGACAGTGAATAAGCATATCTCTAAAAATGTCCTTTAGAACTGTTCCTTTTAAAACAGGGGCTCTCAAAGTGGGGTCCAGAGACCCCGAGGAGTCCTTGAAAGGTTCCCAGGGGGTCCAAAACAAAAAGGGGAATCATTTATTTTCACTATCAATCCATCAGTTATCAACAAAATGTCTACACGACTATTTTGGTGTTGGGTTTTAATATATTTTTTCTAGTAAAACAACTACAAGCAAAGGTTCAGTCAGATGGGCGAACAATCGTTTAAATTATCTCAGTTTATTACTGCTTCACACAGGCAGAAAAAGAAAATAGAAACATGGAGTGAATATAAAAGAAAGAGAGAGTTAAAGATTAAATTACCTAATTTAAACCTATATCCTTTGGGTTTTTTTAACCTATTTAAAGGATTGATAGTCAGCTTTGGTTCTTGATTTTTCTTTTGTTATGTGTTGGTGATAAACTGTGTGCACTTTTGTGGTGGGTGGTTTGTAGTTTGACCCATTTAAGACTCAAAAATCGAAACTGGCAACAGTGCTTTTCTTGTATATACAGCATATTTGTAAAGTATGTTCTCCTTCAATCTAAATCCAAAGCGAACATGACTTGCCGGCAGTGAACTGCACTTGTGCTGTTGTTGGAGAATTTAATTAAGGATCCATTTCAGCTGGAGTTCCCCCAGTCTGATCCTGACTCTTAGTTTCAGGACTTTCTGTCTGGGACATTGTTCTCATGCATTTTTTAAATACACAAATTGAGCAACAGAAGCATCACCCAGATTTTTTTATTCGACTTTTTGAGTAAATGTGGAAAAGCAGGACCCCCTACTAGTGGGAACTAACGACTGAAACCATCCTATCCGGAATAAAGTGGCACTGCAGAAGGAAAACTGCCAGCCAAGAAAGTCTTACATGCTTTGTCTCTGTTTATTCCACCATAATTGTGACCATCACCCACAGCCTCAATAGTAGCAGAATCTACAAGCTGACTTCTTCACCTGTCCGTATCTATGTCGCTGAAAATCAGTGTGGAAAAATCTGCTCTGATCATCATGGAGTCACGCAGAGGTCAGCTCTGGTGATGTGTCGCCTGTCACGCTTCTGATGAAACCTCGCTGCTCGGTATGATTATCACAGACAGATATAGTCCTCTCAGTAACGCTAAGAGACTCTCGTGTTACCAACATATCCCTGTTTCAGTTTCCACCACGGGGGACAGCTGAACCGCTGACCTGGAGTCAGCTCACAGGGAAGCCACTTTTTCATACTGTATAATCTTGTAAAAGTCTTATCACCTCTGTGCCCCCTGTCTTTCCTGCTCACTGTGGTGCCTTTTTAAAAAGACAAAGACATGAATATCCTCACTGAAACTCAAGTCAGTGCTCAGAAGGAGGAAGGAGTTGTGAGGTTTTGAGGTTTTTCACGTGCAGCTCACAGGTGGAGGGGGCACAGCAACAGTTAAGAGAGTAAAAGAGAAAAGGGAAGTCAGTCGCTCTGAATCCAAGGCTAAGAGTACGCAGTGATCGCCTCAGTTTTGCCCAATATGGTATGGAATGCTGAGACACCTCAGCCATGTGATGTGAAGAAGCACAGCGACTTAGAGCGAGGAGGTGGTGGTGGTAGTGGTGGGGGGGGGACCATGGACTGTCTCGTTATGAGACATTAACCAGCACTTCTGCTCAAAAAGTATCTCGAAACACATGCTTCACATCTACGATTGCATTACATCTCACAACATTGCATCAGAGATCCGAGAGCTGAGCCGCCTTTGAAGAACGCAAAGCTTTCTGGTGAGGGAGGAAGAGGATGTGAACATGAAACAATGGTGCTGATGAATACTGAACGATAAAATTATTGTGGCATCAGACTCTCAGCTGTTAATAATTTAAAATCCAGATACCTTTTTTGTGAATAAGGGATTATTTTTGCCGTGCTGATGGCAACAAAAGTGTGTAACAGGCACATTCACATTCAGAAACATATTCTCAAGGGATCTTAATGTGTTAGAACAAGTTTATATTAACTGTTAATATACTTATTCTCCTTGGTGTAACAGAAATAAATAAGAACAATGAAAATCTTTTGGCTCCATCTAGTGCTAGTAAGGTAAAACAACAGGAAAAAATAGTCTAGAATATGAACTCAAATGATCTTTTTTTCCCTCTTTGGCTTAAGTTTTATTTAGCTTAAATGGCAAAAAAAGTCATCCTCATACCTCTAAAGCGTTGTAGTCTTCCACATCACTGCAGCGTTGTCTCTGATGTCGCTTTGTAGCAAAGTTCAGCTGTGCTGCATCTTCAACTGGGTTCTGATTTTCATCTCTCCACCATCTCTCACCAGCTGCACATCAAAAGTAAGTATATCTATTAAGCTTACTCATTTATCACTGCTGAAAATGAGCAAACATACTTGATTTATTGACAAATTTAACCCTATTGTCATGTCACTTAGCTTAAGAAACATACTTAACACAGCTTTACCCCGCTGATATTAATGACTTCTCCTAATTTTAATAAAAATAATGCGTTCCTCCTTTTTTTGGTATCTCAAAAGCTGGAAAACAGCTGGATTTCCATCTGTGACTTATGTTTCCATGCACCATTAACGGTCCCAAATCTAAATAAATAATTAGGATTTCTAATAGGGAGTAAAACCTCTCTGGTGTCTAATTGATCCCAAATATAAATAACGTCACTCTGCAGAGTTCTGTACAGGCATGGCTCATTTAACAAAGGAAACA